>CM026559.1:11999070-12049345 GCA_015143295.1 Tetracentron sinense
CCTTAAGCAGTTTATCTGAGCCTTTAGGGCATCATTCGACACTTAGAGAGTTTGAGAGATAGAAGAAAAGGAGAGGCTATCACCCTATGGTTTTCCATTGGAGAAAATCAAAGGTTTGAACCCTAGATCAACCTCCAGCCCGTTTTCTTCGATCAATGCACAAACTCGTGAGTATCCTCTCCCTCACACTGGTCAGCAGCTACACATCGGTTTTGGAAAGGGTTTCTTCCTCATTTCTTCAGGTCGGTGCTTTTTACTACCCTCCTTATAGTTCCTCTTTCCCCTTCCTTTTCTCTTCATTTTCTTTCATTTACAATGTGCTATGAGATGGCTACTGGTAAATGGTGTAGGGTGAATGGTGAATGTTGAATGGTGAATGGTAATGTAGATGGAATGTGCGATTGGATCCAATGGTGTGTGTGATGAACAAATGGGAAGGGCATATGTCCAATAATGAATGTAACATGTATGATTTGCGTAAAACCCATCTATAAAGCATGTTGTGGGTAAATCCTATGAACACACCAGTGTTTGATGCAAAGCAAGGGGCAACACAGTGACTGAAAATCTGAATCATGCCTAATAAATATGAATATTTGCTAGGGCTATGATAGTGTGTTTCCGGGGGGTTGTTTCAGCATAAGCTATAATACTATTACTCAATCTTTGTGCATATGTGTTTGTGAAATTACCCAATGTCGCTTTAAATGTGAAGTTGCAAGTATGTACACGGTTTTCCACGAGCACTGCATGACATGGCATGATTTACAGGTTTTCAAGAACATGGTTAGATTGGGACATATCCCACGATATGTTTTACCTCGCTGTTCACCAGACGACCCGAAGCCCCCCCCCCCCCCCAAACCCACATTCCACGAGGGTCTCCCCTCACCTCACAGTGCATATCATGAAGAAGGGTCTCCCTTCCCTCGCAGTACATACATTCATAAAGAAGGGTCTCCCTTCCCCGCAAGTGCATTGCATAAAGACGGGTCCTCCCTTCCCTCAAGGCATCTCACAAGGACACCTCACAAGGAATCTCACAAGTTACATGATCACAAGCAAGCACGCATGACATGCATGACATGACACGACATACAAGAATCAAGCAAGATAGACATGACAAGCTTTCAAGTACAAAAAGATTATTTCAGTCAAGTCAAGCCAACGATGTTTCAAGAGGATTTATCGGTTTTTCTACGAATTACAAGCATGATTATAAAACTGCTTTACTTCCTTGTATGATGTGAATTGTTTCCGTTTGACATATATGAATTGCTCCTGATTATGTATGCTATTTCTACGCTATAATTGTTGGTTAGTATTTAGTACCGCTGAGTATTCCATGCTCAGCCGTACTTCTTTTGTCGGCAGTTCTGAGGGAGCTGCTGCCCCATTTGATGTTTGTGCTCCTGGTCCATGGGTGGAAGAGGAGTACGCGAGGAGCCTTTGGAGGAACCTCCCGTAGAGGGTTATCAGTAGGTGGTGATTAGATTCTGAGTGGATTAGCTGTGGGTGAGATGAGAGTTAGATTTATGTATTTTGGCGGTCATGTCCACTCTTTCGTATGGATTACTTTTTGTATAAACTTGGATTTGTGTATGTATATACATAGAGGTTTGGTTAGTCTTCCGCTGTGCTATGTTAGAGTATGTTTCCCTGTTATATACCTCTATGTATATGCTCTGTGGGTTTTGCAGGTTAGTTGTCAAGCAAGTCATGATTAGTCGTCCAAAGTTCACTCTAACTCCTAGGGTGGGTTTTGGGTCGCGACAGAAGTGGTATCAAAGCTTAGGCTTTAGGTCTCTAGGGTCACTTAGAATCTTATACCACGGCTTGACAAGAGCATATGTCAGGAAACAAGTTAGGAAGAAAGTAAGTCGGAAGAGAGTCTTGATCCAAGTGTAAGACTAAACTTTAGTCTTAGTCGAAATGGTTATTTCAACCAAGTACGAGCCTAGGAACGCTAGAACACCAAAGTATAACATTATAATACTCTGATGACTTAATGTGATGTATATTAGTATTATACAACTAATACAAATTGGATTATTGTGAAATGGCATTGAAGTAAACTGTGGTTTCAAGTTAGACTCATGTGGTGTTATTATTCTCAGGACTTGAGTCATGAGACGGAACACACGGGGTCGTGGACCACATACCAGAGCTTCCTCTTCTTCACGGGATGAGGATGAGCAGCCGGACCTCTCTCGAGTCTTAGGCTCTATTGCTGAGACACTCGCCATACTGGCGGCTCGGCAGGCTATACCATCATCGGCGGCACCTACTCCACCGCCCGTAGCTCCAGTACATCGTACCGCTGGAGTTGAGGCATTCAGGAGATTGAGGCCTCCATCCTTCCATGGGAGTGTGGACCCTCTTACCGCGGAGGCATGGATCCTCCAGATGGAGAAGATCTTTACGGTCCTCTCACCTTCAGAGGAGGAGAGAGTAGCATGGGCAGCTTTCATGCTAGAAGGCGAAGCCCATCATTGGTGGTTGTCCGCACTGAGGACGAGAGATTTGACCATGCAGGGTCTACCTTGGACTTGGGAGGAGTTCAAGGATACTTTTTACAAAAAGTATTTTCCGATTGGAGCACGGGAAAAGAAAGAGAGAGAATTCATCAACCTTGAGCAAGGTTTGATGTCGGTGGCACAATACGAGGCCAAGTTCTCGGAGTTGTCGAGATTTGCGCCTCATATGGTTGCTACTGAGGCAATGAAGGCGAGGAGATTTGAGCAAGGGCTCAAGGATGTGATTATGGAGAAGGTGTCCGTTTTCAGGCATACTACCTACCCTGAGGTAGTAGACAAGGCCTTATTGGTCGAGGCCAATTCGGAGACAGTGTCCAAGAAGAGGGAGTTAGCGAGAGGCCAAGCTAGTAGTTCAGCACCTCCAGAGAGGCGGACTCGTTATCAGTATGCGTGGCCAGCACCATCGATGAGGCCTTCTTATGCGCCTCCAGCTCCACGGCAGTATGTGCCTCAGGCACCGAGACCTCAGGCTCTTCCGGCCCCTCGGCCAGTTACACCTCAGGCAGCGAGGTATACACCACCTTCGGCCCCTCCGGCCTACACATATGAGGTCTGCACTTCATGCGGCAAAAGGCATCCGGCAGGAGATTGCCGAAGAGCATCTGGTGGATGTTATCATTACGGTCGCCAGGGCCACATGATCAGGGATTGTCCTAGCTGGCATTTACCAGGCCAATCTCAGGGTAGTAGGCCCCCCGCACGCCCAGCAGGATCATACCAGGCGTCATCTCAGACTACCCGGTCTACACCTCAGTCTCGCTAGGCAAACCAGGGGCGAGTTTTTGCCTTGACAGAGGGTGATGCACTTGCATCTGATGATGTGGTGCAAGGTACGCAGTTAGAGTTAATTCCTTTATTCGTGATTATTATGTTATGCTCTATTCTCTGCGTATGTACTTGGCATGTTATATATGTATATATACCTACATGTATACACTGTTGATGCATGGATTAACTCCGCTAGTTTAAAATTTCAGGAACCCTACTAGTCAATGAGTATTTGGCTCGAGTGTTGATTGATACCGGGTCTACTCATTTATTTATCTCGCCGAGTTTTTCAGAAGGCTTTTCTGTAGAGCCAAGTCAGCTAGAACCGGAGTTAGCCATTTCGACTCCCCTCGGCAAAACAGTATTGGCAGATAAAGTGTATAGAAATAGTGTGGTCCAAGTTGGAAGCCACGAGTTAGCGGTTGATCTCATCGTCCTTGGATTCCAAGACTTTGATGTTATATTGGGAATGGATTGGTTAGCAGCGCATCATGGGCATGTAGCTTGCTTTGAGAAGATGGTACTCTTCAAGCCGGAAGAAGGAAAACCATTTCACTTTCGGGGGTTGAAAGGTAGAGATATTCCTCGTTTTGCGGCGTTGAGCTTAGCTAACCCCGAGGCAAAGGACTCATCGACTATTCCGGTTGTGAGTGAATTCCTGGATGTATTTCCAGAGGAGTTGCCAGGATTACCTCCAGACAGGGAGATTGAGTTTGTGATTGAGCTTACACCAGGCACAACTCCTATATTCAGGGCTCCGTATAGAATGGCTCCGATTGAACTCAAGGAGTTAAAGACTCAGTTGGAGGAATTACAAGGCCTTGGTTTCATTCGACCAAGTGTCTCACCGTGGGGTGCCCCAGTGTTGTTTGTTAAGAAGAAAGATGGTTCGATGCGGATGTGCGTCGATTACCGGCAATTGAACAAGGTCACTATAAAGAATAGGTATCTATTGCCTAGAATTGATGATTTGTTCGATCAGTTGAAGGGAGCGAGATTTTTCTCAAAGATAGATCTTCAATCGGGCTATCACCAGTTGAAGATTAAGGTGGAAGATGTGCCCAAAACTGCTTTCAGGACTCGGTATGGACACTACGAGTTCTTGGTGATGCCTTTTGGACTCACGAACGCGCCGGCAGCCTTCATGGACTTGATGAACCGGGTGTTCCGGCCGTATTTTGATAGGTGCGTGATTGTATTTGTTGATGACATTTTGGTCTATTCCCAGACACGGGAAGATCACACACGCGACCTACGCCTTGCATTGGAAATGTTAAGAGAGCACAAGCTATACGCCACAATTAGCAAGTGTGAGTTTTGGTTGGAAAAGGTAGCATTCCTAGGCCACGTTTCCGCGGAAGGCATCTCCGTTGATCCGAAGAAGATAGAAGCTGTTATGAGTTGGGCGAGGCCCAAGAGTGTTACTGAGATACGCAGCTTTCTTGGGCTGGCAGGCTACTACAGGAGATTCGTAGAGGGTTTCTCTAGCCTTGCAGCACTGCTTACTTACCTGACAAGGAAGAATGCGAAGTTTGTATGGAGCGATAAGTGTGAGATCAGTTTCACGGAACTGAAGAAAAGGCTTACTACAGCTCCTGTCCTTACAGTGCCATCCGGACCTCTTGGGTATGAGGTGTACAGTGATGCCTCATACGTTGGACTTGGATGTGTGCTTATGCAACACAAGAAGGTCATTGCCTATGCATCGAGGCAATTGAAGGAGCATGAGAAGAATTATCCCACGCACGACTTGGAGCTTGCGGCGGTCGTGTTTGCACTTAAGATTTGGCATCATTACCTTTATGGGGTGGAGTTCTATGTGTTCACTGATCACAAGAGTCTCAAGTATCTCTTTTCCCAAAAGGAGCTGAATCTAAGGCAACGGCGTTGGATGGAATTTTTGAAAGACTATGATTGTACCATTCAATACCACCCGGGTAAAGCAAATGTAGTGGCAGATGCTTTGAGTAGAAGACCTCAAGGGTTGTTAGCACATATGTTGGTTCAAGAATGGAAGCTACCAGAAGATTTGGCAAATCTGGACATCAGTGTGAATGACTCTGTCCGTGGTCCTACCTTGGCAAATGTTACGGTTCGGCCGTACATTATAGATTTGATCCAAGAATATCAAGCCATGGATGCTGAATTGTTGGCTTATCGGGACAAGGAAGTTGCTAAGGGTAGTGAGGACTTCTCTCTCACTAGTCGGGGTGCTATCACATTCAAGGGAAGGCTGTGCGTCCCAGCCAATGCAGATCTTCGAAGAGAGATTTTGGATGAAGCACACCGTTCGAAGTACACAGTGCATCCAGGGGGTACAAAGATGTACCGGAACCTCAAGAGTCACTTTTGGTGGCGGAATATGAAGAGGGAGGTTGCGGAATATATAGCACAGTGCTTGGTGTGTCAACAGGTGAAAGCAGAACACATGCGGCCCGCAGGTCTATTATAGTCCCTTCCGATTCCCGAGTGGAAATGGGAGAACATATCCATGGATTTCATAGTTGGCTTGCCAAAGACGGCAAGGGGCTCAGATGCGATATGGGTAGTAGTGGATCGTTTGACGAAGTCCGCTCACTTCTTGCCTTACCGAACTACTTTAAACTCTAGTCAGTTAGCGTTGCCTACATCAAGGAAGTAGTTAGAGTTGCACGGAGTGCCCGTTAGTATTGTGTCAGATCGGGATCCAAGATTCACATCGCGATTCTGGAAAAGCTTCGAGGAGGCTATGGGTTCCCGACTTCATTTCAGCACCGCTTTTCATCCACAGACGGATGGACAAACTGAGAGAGTGAACCAAGTCATTGAAGACATGCTTCGGGCTTGTATGTTGGATTTCAGAGGCAGTTGGGAAGAGCACTTGCCTTTGGTAGAATTCGCCTATAATAACAGCTATCAAGCAAGTATTCAAATGACACCATTTGAGGCCTTGTATGGGCGAAGTTGTAGGTCTCCTCTCTATTGGGATGAGGTAGGCGAAAGGAAAGTGCTTGGTCCGGAGTTGATTGAGCAAACTGCAAACACAGTTAAGATCATCCGGGATCGATTGAAAGCCGCTCAAGATCGCCAGAAAAGTTATGCGGACACACGCCGTAGGGACTTGGAATTTCAAGTAGGGGATCAAGTTTTTGTGAAAGTATCTCCTAGCAAAGGGATCATGAGATTTGGGAAGCGAGGCAAGCTCAGTCCTCGGTATGTTGGGCCTTTTGAGATTATCACACGAGTTGGTGAGGTTGCTTACAGGGTAGCTCTCCCACCTCACATGGCCGCAGTTCACAACGTTTTCCATGTGTCTATGCTTCGGAAGTACATTGCGGACCCTTCGCATGTACTAGAATTGGAACCGTTGGAAATTCGAGAAGATCTCACCTTGATTGAAAAGCCGGTTCAGATTTTGGATCGAAGAGATCAAGTGCTTCGCAACAAGACAATCCCTTTGGTTCTTGTGCAATGGCAACACCATGCTCAGGAAGAAGCTATATGGGAGCGTGAAGCCGAAGTCAAAGCGAAGTACCCAGAATTAATTGAATGAGTTTTTGGATAAGTTTGTATACGACTTGTAATTTTCTTCTTGGTTTGTAATGCAAGTAGCGTCAAAATTTCGAGGACGAAATTTTTGTAAGGGGGGAGGATGTAGAGCCCCGGACCTTTTCACATTTAATGCATGACACTTTCGTTGCCATTTTGCCTTTAAAGAGGTATAATTAATAAATAAGGAAGAAATTGGAAATTCCGAAACGTCAGAAATGTTCCTTTTCGAAGTACGAACCCAACGCAAGTTGAATCGTCAAAATCGGACGAACGAGTCAAAAGATATGGCCAAAACAGTCTGTACCTGTAGGAAAACGTATACTGTGTGCATCCGTTGTACAACTCACCACGGGCACGTTGTACAACTCACCACGGGCACGTTGTACAACTCACCACGGGCATGTTTGTACAGCACAACGAGTTGGCACTATTCACAGCACAACGAGTTGGCACTATTCACAGTACAACGAGTTGGCACTATTCACAGCACAACGAGTTGGCACTATTCACAGCACTATTCACAGAAATCCCAATAAGGGTATTTCGGTCTTTTGGTCAGTTCACTCTTACCTTAAGAGTTTAATCTGAGCCTTTAGGGCATCATTCGACACTTAGAGAGTTTGAGAGAATAGAAGAAAGAGGAGAAGGCGATTCCAACCTAGGGTTTCCATTTGGGAGAGAAATCAAAGGGTTTGAAACCCTAGATCAACCTCCAGCCCGTTTTTCTTCAAGATCAAGGCACAAACTCGTGAGGAGCATCTCCTCAAACTAGGGCAGCAGCTACACAGTCGTTTTGGAAAGGGGTTTCTTCCTCATTTCTTCAAGGTCGGTGCTTTTTACTACCCTCCTAGTTATAGTTCCTCTTTCCCCTTCTTTTCTCTTCATTTTCTTTCATTTACACATGTGCTATGAGATGGATAAATGGTAAATGGTGAATGGTGAATGGTGAATGGTGAATGGTGAATGGTGAATGGAGATGGAATGGGCGATTGGATGCCAATGGTTGTGTGTGATGAACAAATGGGGAAGGGCATTGTTCCAATAATGAATGTACATGTATGATTTGAGTAAAACCCATCTAGAAAAGCATGTTGTAGGGTAAATCCATAATGAACACACCATGTTTGATGAAATGCCAAGGTGAACACAGTGAGCTGAAAATCTGGAAATGCATGCCTAATAAATTATGAATATTGCTAGGGACTATGATAGTGTGTTTCCTGTTTTCCCATAATGCTATGAATACTACATTACTCAATCTTTGATGCTATATGTGTTGTGAAATTACCCAAATGTCATCTTTAAATTTGAATGCAAGTATGTACACGGTTTCCACGAGCACGGCATGCATGGCATGATTTATCGAGGTTTTCAAGAACATGGTTAGAGGTGGGACATATCCTACGATATGTTTTACCTCGCTTTTCACAAGAAGACAAGAACCAACATTCCACGAGGGGTCTCCCCTCACTCACAAGTGCATATCATGAAGAAGGGTCTCCCTTCCCTCGCAAGTACATACATATCATAAAGAAGGGTCTCCCTTCCCTCGCAAGTGCATTGCATAAAGAAGGGTCTCCCTTCCCTCTCAAGGCATCTCACAAGGACACCTCACAAGGATATCTCACAAGTTACATGATCACAAGCAAGCACGCATGACATGCATGACATGACACGACATACAAGAATCAAGCAAGATAGACATGACAAGCTTTCAAGTACAAAAAGATATTTCAAGTCAAGTCAAGCACACGATGTTTCAAGAGGATTTATCGGTTTTCTACGAATTACAAGCATGATTATAAACTGCTTTACTTCCTTGTATGATGTGAATTGTTTCCGTTTGACATATATGAATTGCTCCTGATTATGTATTGCTATTTCTACGCTATAATTGTTGGTTAGTATTTAGTACCCGCTGAGTATTCCATGCTCAGCCGTACTTCTTTTGTCGGCAGGTTCTGAGGGAGCTGCTGCCCCATTTGATGTTTGTGCTCCTGGTCCATGGGTGGAAGAGGAGTACGCCGAGGAGCCTTTAGAGGAACCTCCCGTAGAGGGTTATCAGTAGGTGGTGATTAGATTCTGAGTGGATTAGCTGTGGGTGAGATGAGAGTTAGATTTATGTATTTTGGCGGGCATGTCCACTCTTTCGTATGGATTACTTTTTGTATAAACTTGGATTTGTGTATGTATATACATAGAGGTTTGGTAGTCTTCCGCTGTGCTATGTTAGAGTATGTTTCCACTGTTTATAACCTCTATTGTATATGCTCTGTGGGTTTTGCAGGTTAGTTGTCAAGCAAGTCATGATTAGTCGTCCAAAGTTCACTCTAACTCCTAGGGTGGGTTTTGGGTCGCGACATAGTCTCAATGTTCAGACATGAGACATTCAGAAGTTGTAGATAAAGCCCTCTTGGTATAGTCGAATTCTGAGGAATTCCTCAAGAGAAGGGGAATGGAGAAGGGCAGTCTAGTGGTTCCGCAAAGAAGAGAGCTAGGTTTGGTCCATACCAGTCCGTAGGGCCAGCGCAGTCACAGAGGATGCACTCTGCACCTCAGTCTCTCCGCCCTTTTGCCCCACCGGCTTTTCGCCCGGTTACTACTCAGGGCCCTCGCCCTGCAGTGACTCAGGCTACGGGTTATGCACCTTCCACCTATTCTTATGATATCTGCATCATTTGTGGAAGGAGGCATCCAGTAGGTGAATGCTAGAAAGTTACGGGAAGCTGTTTTCATTGTGGCGACCAAGGCCACATAATTCGAGATTATCCCCGTCGTCACTTGCCAACTTAGTCTCAAAGGAGTAGGCCTCCTGTTAGGCAGTCTTCACAGTAAAGCTCTTCACCGGCATCGAGGACCACACAGTCTACCTGGTCTCCTCGCCAAGCCACCCATGGCCTAGTTTTCACCCTATCAGAGAGACGCACATGCATTCAATGATGTCATGCAAGGTACGTAAGAATGTTAGAGTTTTAAGTTGTCAATGATTTCTATCATGTGATGTGTTGTGATTTATACTAGGGGTTACCTATGTATGATGTATGTTCTTGCTTGAAATTTATTAATGTTAGTTATTTAATCGTACAGGCGCCTTATTAATAAATGAGTGTCTAGCCCGATTGTTGATCAACACAGGATCCATTCACTCTTTTATCTCACCCAGTTTTGCAAAGGGTTTTTCAACTGAGTCTACTCTGTGGAGCGAGAGTTGACCATTGCGAGACTCCGCTTGGCAAGTCAGTTGATACTGACCGAATATACAAGGATATTGTGGTTCAAGTAGGGGAGAATGAACTATTAGCGATCTCATCATCTTAGATTTCCAAGATTTGGATTTCGACGTCATCCTAGGGATGTATTGGTTGTCACACCACCACGGTCATATTGCATGCTTTGAAAAGATGATGAACTTCAGGCTGGAAGGAGTTAAGCCATTTCACTTTCGAGGATTGAGAGAAAGAGATATTGCTCACCTCGCAGCTTTGAGCTTAGCAAACCCAGAGGCACTGAAGTCCTCAGCCATTCCGGTTGTGAGTGAGTTTTTAGACGTGTTTCCGGAGGAACTTCCTGGATTGCCTCCTGATAGAGAGATCGAGTTCGCTATAGAGCTTACTCTGGGCATAGTTCCAATGTCAAGAGCTCCATATAGAATGACCCTGATTGAACTCAAAGAGTTGAAGGTGCAGTTGGATGAATTGCAAGGCCTGAGTTTCATTAGACCGAGTGTCTCACCATGGGGTGCCCTAATGCTATTTGTGAAAAAGAAAGATAGGTCAATGCGTATGTGCATTGATTACAGATAATTGAATAAGGTCACAACTAAGAATCGTTATCCTTTGCCACGGATAGACGACTTATTCGACCAATTGAAGAGAGCGAGATTCTTTTCCAAGATTGATTTTAAGTCGGGGTATCATCAGTTAAAGGTCATGGCAGAAGATATTCAGAAGACGGCTTTCAAGACTCGGTATGGGCACAATGAGTTCCTTGTTATGCCTTTTAGTTTGACGAATACACCGGCAGCGTTCATGGATTTGATGAACCGAGTGTTAAAACCTTATCTCGATAGATGTGTCATGGTGTTCGTGGATGACATTTTGGTATACTTCCCGACACGAGAGGATCATGATCGAGACCTTCACCTTACTCTAGAGATGCTTCGAGAGCACAGGTTATATGCCAAGCTAAGTAAGTGTGAATTCTGGTTGGAGAAGGTGGCTTTTCTTGGTCATGTGGTGTCCGTAGAAGGCATTTCAGTAGACCCAGTCAAGGTAGAGGTAGTATTGAATTGTGAAAGACCTAGAAGCGTCACCGAGATTCAAGGTTTCCTCGGGTTGGCCAGCTACTATTGAATATTTGAGGAGGGATTCTCCAGTTTGGCTGAACCTCTCACTTACTTGACGAGGAAAAATGCCAAGTTTAGTTGGAGTGACAGATGTGAAGTTAGCTTCCAGGAGTTGAAGAAATGCCTTACTACGGCTCCCGCACTGACAATGCCATCCAGGAGTGGCGGTTTTGTCATTTATAGTGACGCATCTCACGTGGGGTTGAGATGTGTGCTCATGCAGCGCACGGTAAGGTCATTGCCTATGCCTTAAGGTAATTGAAGGAACATGAGAAGAATTATCTCACTCATGATTTGGAACTCGCCGCAGTTGTTTTTGTATTGAAGATTTAACGACATTATCTATACGGGGAACAGTTTGAGGTGTTCATAGATCACAAAAGTTTGATGTACCTATTCTCCTAAAAGGAGTTGAACTTAAGGCAAAGATGATGGATGGAGTTCTTAAAAGACTATGAATGCTCTATTCAATATCATCCAGACAAAGCCAATGTAGTGGCGGATGCATTGAGTAGGAAGTCACATGAACTTGTGGCATATATGATGGTACGAGAATGGAAATTGTTAGTGGATGCCTCCAACCTTGACATTAGCTTCGATCATCCTACTCATGGGCCATTGATGGTAAATCTCACGGTGAAACTGTGCATCATTGATCGGATCTGGAAGTTGCAAGTAGAGGATGCCGAATTAATTACTTTTCGTGACAAGGCGGTTAGCAAGGGAAGTGTAGAGTTCGCCACGAATGGTGATGGGTCAATCATGTTCAAAGGTAGACTTTGCGTCCCGACCGATGCAGAGCTTAGAAGAGAGATTTTGGATGAAGCTCACTAGTCCAAGTATACCGTTCACCCTGAGGGTACCAAAATGTATAGAAACCTGAGGGGACACTTTTGGTGGCAGAACATGAAGGGGGAAGTCACCGAGTACGTGTCCCGATGCTTGGTGTGCCAGCAAGTCAAAGTTGAACACAGGAGACCGGCAGGACTTTTATAGTCCCTCCTTATTCCGGAGTGGAAATGGGAACACATCTCCATGGATTTTATTATGGGGTTATCGAGGACGGCAAAAAACTCTGATGCTATATGGGTTGTGATTGACAGATTAACGAAGTCCACCCACTTCTTGCCATACCGGACCACTTTCAACTCAAACCAGTTAGCTACACTATACGTTAAGGAAATAGTTCGGTTGCACGAGATGCCGGTGAGTATCGTGTCAGATAGGGACCCAAGATTCACATCCAGGTTCTGGAAGAGCTTTTAGAGAGCCATGGGTTCACGGTTGGACTTTAGCACGACCTTTCACCCACAGACGGATGAGAAACCGAGAGAGTGAATTAGGTTACTGAAGATATGCTCTGGGCATGTATGCTAGACTTCAAGAGAAGTTGAGAAGATCACTTGCCTTTAGTGGAGTTCGCCTACAATAATAGTTATCAAGCGAGCATCCAAATGGTACCTTTTGAGGCTTTGTACGGGAGAAGTTGTAGATCTCCATTGTATTGGGATAAAGTTAGAGAAAGAAAGGTTTTGGGCCTAGAATTGATTGATTAGACCCTAGACAGGGTCAAACTTATCCGGGAAAGGTTAAAGACCGCACAGGATCGAAAGAAGAGCTATGCAGACAATCGAATGAGAGATCTTGAATTTCGAGTTGGCGGCTTGGTTTTTGTCAAGATTTTGCCGACCAAGGGTTTTATGAGATTCGGAAAAAAGGACAAGCTTAGCCCAAGATATGTGGGTCCATTCGAGATCATTACTAGAGTTGGTGAGGTTGCTTACCGGGTTGCCCTACCCACTCACATGATGATGGTGCATAGTGTGTTTCACATCTCCATGCTCCGAAAATATATCCCGGACTCATCCCATGTCGTCGAGCTTGATCCGGTAGAAATCAGGGAGGACCTCACACTTGTGGAGAAATCGGTTCAGATTTTAGATCGGAAAGTTCAAGTGCTCCGCAACAAGACTATCCCGTTGGTTCTCGTGCAATGACAACATAATACTTAAGAAGAGGCCACTTGGGAGCTTGAGGCTGAAGTCAAAGAAAAGTACCCGAAATTATTTGCATAGGGTATTATGTATTGCCATGTAAAACTTTTGTTGTTGTTCTGTACATATATGTATCGTCTAAATTTCGAGGATGAAATTTTTATAAGGGGAGGAGAATATAGCGCCTCGGAACTTTTCATACCTAATGAACAGTGTTCTCATAGCTATTGACCTTTCAAGTAGTCCAATTAATAAATAAAAAAGAATTTAAAATTCTAAAATGCCGAAAATGTTCTCCTTCGAATGACGAATCCAATGAACGCTGAATCGTCAAAATCTGACGAACGAGTTAAAAGTTATGGCCGAAACAGTAAAATTGACTCAATGTCCAAATTTGTAGAACACCGATCGCTCGGTCCAAATTAGTGATCGATCGGTCCACAACCGATCGATCGGTATCTATCGACTGGTCCAAAATTTTGTATGGGAAAAAATTTCATAGAGGTTGTTTTCAACCGATCGATCAGTCAAAAACACAGGTCGCTCGGTAGACCACCGATCGCTCGGTCTTTCGCGTTTTTCAGAAATTTCATTAAGGGATTTTTTGTCTTTTGGGCATTCTACCCTTGCATATAAAGGCTTGCTCGAGCCATAAGGGTTCATAAACTCTAAGACATCATATTTTGAGGGAGAGAGAGAAGAGAAAGAAGTTTTTCTCCTAAAGTTTCAACTTGAGAGAATCAAGGGTTTGAAAACCCTAGATCATCACCAAACTTGGATTTCTTCAAGCCCAAGCCTCAAGCTCGTGTGGAGTTCTTTTCCAAGCTAGGATAGCATCTTCCATGACATTCACAAGGATTTTCCTATTTTGTTTCCAAGGTTAGTACACCCTACTATCTACCTTAGTAATAACCTAGGATTTCTTAAGTGAATGTGCATTGAATCTTTCCCATTTCTCCTTTGTGTTGAAATATGTTATTTCCTTAAAATATAAACAAGATAATATGAATGGTGAGATGTATGGATGGATGAGGGGTTTGAGGTGATTGGATGCCATGTTGTGATGTGTTGAATGATAGAAAATGGTGGAAGGGTATAGTACTCATAATGAATATACCCATGTGTTTGATGAAATGTTGGAGTGAGAAAATGTGAAATAAATGCTCATAAGAGTCTTGATCACAATTTGTTTGATAAAATGCCTAAATGAGAATTAAATAGATTTAATGAAAAAGATGAAAATAGGATTTATGTAATTTTTCTTTTAAATTCTCATATGATGATGTTAAGAATTGAAATGCTATACTCATGCTATCCTTCTATTCAAGCATATCATCATGTTTACTATAAATGTTACACACACACACCCATGCATCCATGAATCGGTTTTTCTAAAGTATATGTACATAACAAACAACAAGAACAAGAACGTGATTCACAATACGATTGATAAACCCGGACATCGGGCCGGTCAAGGGTAGGGCATATCCCTAGGATATGCCATACATGACTCACATGGAAAATAAACAAGTTGATAAAGCCGGACATCGGGCCGGTCAAGGGTAGGACATATCGCAAGATATGTCATACCTGGCTCACAAGAAAACAAGACAAGGAGGTTGGTGTACCTTTTCTATATATATATATTTCGCTGAAGGGAATTTACATTTCCGGCTCAAAAGTCGCTTCAAGGGCGCTAACCTCTAGCTCACAAGTATACAAGCAAGTTAAGTCAAGAACATGTCAAGAATATGACAAGAACAAGCAAGACAAGTGATTCCGAACAAGACAAGACAAACATGTGTGATTCTCACGAACAAGACCAAGACAAGAAACAAGTTTTCAAACATGACGAGGAAGTTCTGAAAGAAACATGAAAGACTATTTTCAAGTATAAGATATGATTTTTAAGTACGAATTTTACCGGAGTTTTCGCATTCATTCAAGCATGTCAAGATTATCACTTTACTTTACTTTCAATGCTATTTGTTTTATGTTGCTATTCTTGTTTCTTATTGATATGATGAATTCTATCTTGTTGCCTTGTGTGATGGTTAATTGCTATTGTTAGCTAGTAGCTTGTACTCGCTGAGTATTCTATACTCAGCCGTACTTTTATGTCGGTAGGTACACGGGTCCCTTTTGACATTTGTACCCCGGGTCCTTGGGTTGAAGAGGACTACGGTGAGGAAGAACCGTATGAGGATTCGGTAGTTGAGCCTCAGGCTGAGGCGAGGGACTTAGACCATTGGCCCCACGGGGTGATTATTGAGCGAGAGAGAGTTACGAGGTTTCTCATTTTGTATTTTGATTGGTGGGCATGTCCACGTTTGACTTGATATATTATGTATATGTTAACTTGGAATATTGTTTTGAGTTATAGAAGAAAATAAAAAGTTAGTTCACGCTTCTGCATTCATGATATAGCTTTCGCGCTCTGATTAATGTTATTATTATGTTATGTTTACCTTGTTCATTATAGGATGGTTTGGCAGGTATGAATAGTCACCTCTAAAGTATCCCTTAACTCCTAGGGGGTATTTTGGGGCGTGACAAGTTCTCTACTACTTTGTATGTTCTCTACTACTTTGTATTTTGGGGTGCGACAAGTCCTATCCTAAAATTGGCATGATGCCATTGTTGGAGGGCTGAAATTAGAAGAAAGAGTTACATGATGGGATTGTTGGAGCACTGAAATTTGAGGAAAGATCCTCATCAGAGAAGACTTAAGGCTTGTGCCACACCCCCTTTAATGGTTTTCTCACCTGAGTTTCAAAGGTTTTGATGATTTTGGAATGTAGAGAGATCCACCATTCTACATACCCTAAGGTCTACACGGAAAGATTTTATCCCTTTATCCAATTTGATACAACGTATCCTCTTTGACCCTTGTTCATGGTTTTAGGCTTTCTCAGAGATGAAGATGAGACTGGAATCCGTAGGAGAAGCTTAGAATTTGTCGAGATCTAGAGAATGGGGAGGAAGAGAGAAAAATGTAGAGCGGATTTTGGATCTCTCGAAGGAGACAGATGGTGTGATGTAGATGTGTCTTTAAAAAGAGAATTCCTTAAATACCCTTCCATATACAAAGAGAAGTGTGATGGTAACCTTTAGATCTCTCGATCTAATGGTTGTGTGCGTATGTGAAGATATATGTTTTATTTCATATGTCCCTCAATCCCTTCCCATATATATATATATCTTCTCGGACATCTTCCATGTATTAATAAACCTCATTATTGTAATACTGAAGTCCATCTGGTGGTCTAAAAACTCTTTCAAACCTTCTCAGTGGAACAAAATTAGAAAATCAATAGTGGAAGGATTAGGTTCATTTTGGACACTGGTTGTGTTGTCTTTCATTTCATGAAATTAAACCTTTTTAAGAAGATCCATTTCTTCCTCCAAGAAAGTGGCATGATGCCTAACAACTATTGTTTGGTCTGCTTAAGAGTAGAAATAGAAACCCTTAGTTTCTTTTGGATATCCTACAAAGTTCCATTTTTCTGTTCTAGATTCCAACTTAGTGGGTTCGAGTTTGCGAACATACACAGGACAACCCCGTACCCTTAGATGTTGCAAACTAGGTTTTCGCCTAGTCCACAATTCATAGGGTGTAACCGGAATAGACTTAGAAGGAACCCAGTTCAGAATGTAAATGGTAGTTTGTAAAGCATATTCCCAAAGATAGGAAGGTACATTGATATGGCTCATCATAGAGCGAACCATATCTAATAAGGTCCAGTTTCTTCTTTCAGAAACACCATTTTGTTGAGGTGAGGCAGGACTTATCTATTGCGAGATAATCCCATTATCCCTTAAGTAATCCATAAACTCGTTGGTGAGGTATTCACCACCTCGATCTGATCGAAGTGTCTTTATGGATTTGTCTGTTTGATTCTCAACTTCTAATTTAGAATTCTTTGAACTTTTCAAAGGTGTCAGATTTATGTTGCATCAAATAGACATATCCATATCTAGAATAGTCATCGGTAAATGGGACAAATACTGGTATTGCCCTCGTGCAACAATGTTAAATGGACCACATACATCACTATGTATGAGTATTAACTTTTCTTCAACTCTTCCTACCTTTTTAGGGTGAGGCTTCTTGGTCATTTTTCCTTTGAGACAAGACTCGCAAGTAGGGAGTGGTTCCAACTTAAGAAAGTCAAGGGGACCATCTTTTACCAACCTCTTGATCCTATCAAAATTAATATGACCAAGTCTCTTATGCCAAAGATAAGTAGACTCTTTGCAATGTCTCTTCATTCTAGACATTCTAGATGATGAGGCATTGTCACTTTGTAAACATTCATTATTTACCACATAAATATTAAATAAAGACCATTAATGAGATTACCAGTAATTAAGACCATTCCATCTTTTTTAATTTCAACAATTGAACTAAAATTGATAGATAATCCACAAAGTAAAAGTCTAGATACTGAAATCAAATTACGATGTACCAAAGGCACATAAAACAAGTTTTCTAAAATTAATTTCTTTCTATTAGGTAAATAAAGAGTAAACAAGCCAATTGACTTCACTGCAACATTTGCACCCGATCCAATTTTAAGCTTCTGCTCCTATTTGGTCGGCTTTTTGGTTTCCTTGAACCCCTGCAAACAATTGCAAACATGTACAGTGGATCCAGAATCCATGCACCATGAGTTAGGAGGACCATCCAGAAAGTTTGAGTCAACAGTAATTAATACTTCAAAGCATCTCATACCTTGAGTATTGGCACCACCCTTTTTAAGAGTGCGAGGTAAGTCCTACAGTTCCTCTTCCAGTGGCCTATTTTACCACAGTGGAAACACTTTTCCTTGCTTTTGTTTTCCTTGCTAGTTTTACCTGAAGAGCCTTTGGCAACTCTTGCCTTACTCCTATTGTCTTTAAACTTACTTTTTTCCTTATTTCATTTTCTAAGCTTTTTAGATCGCTTGGAGGTATCAGGTTTATTGACAATTAAAGATTCACCTTTTGTTGAATTTTTGATCAAATCTTCTGCAGCCACAAGTGAGTTCATAAGCTCACTTAGTGACATTTCATTCTTGTTCATGTTATAATTTAACACGAACGCATTGAAGGACGAAGGGAGTGACTGCAGAACAGTGTCAACTTGAGTGATAGCATCCATCTCTCCACCAAGAATCTCCAGCTCATTCAATAAGCCCATCATCTTTTTGATGTGCTCCCTGACTGGAGTTCTCTCAGTCATCTTGGTGTTAACAAGGGATTTCAACTTTACTTGTCGAGCTGACCTATTTTGCTCACCAAATATCTCATGCAGGTTTGACAAAATGTTAGGAGCCTTATCCTTGTGTTCATGCTGGGTTTGCAAGATGTTAGACATCGAAGCCAGAATGTAACACTTGGTTATCTGATTGGACCTCTCCCATTGCTTCGACTCAGCCTTTTGGGCCAGTGATGCATCGATGGGAATTTCAGGTTTAAGTGTTTTAAGACATAGGTCAAGGTTATACACGGCAAATACTATTCTTATCTTTCTTTTCCAGTCTATATAGTTAGTTCCAACTAACTTCTAATCATGAAGAATTTCAGTCATAGGGTGAAGGCTTGTCATGATCAAATCAAATGACAAATAAGATAGTATTAGGGATTTATTGAATTCATTAATTACTATTAGATTATGGGTCTGTTTCAAATAGTATTGCCAATTTAGGAAGTTTCAATTGGCATCAAATACCTAGACACTGGCTTAATGTAATCCTGCCTTTGGGCACAATGTCACATCACCTTGAATAAGCAGATAGAAACTATCTTCTCAATTTTCACAGATCTCATCTTGTGAATCTTAGAGCATTCGATCTACTGTTTGATCTATAAGGGATGTTATACTCATGCTTTAGCGTTATTGTACAACATCTCTTATTCATGTGCCTACCTATCATGAACCTAATAAACACATAGCAAAAGCTTACGCTTTGGCGTTGTTGCTCCTACTATTTGCTTATACAGTTTTCACCATGTTTTCACATAGGTGAGAGGGATTGGGTCTAGTTTTGGCCTGCCAGCTTACTCACACTCCCCACTATATGATCACATAGTGTATGACAGAAGATCATAATACTTAGGGACTTGTCCCCAGTCTTATATACACATGATACATCAAAGCAATTATTTCAACAGAATAATTAAACAATATTATCAGATATCATCTCATGAGAAAATAAACGATAATAAACATCATATGAGATTAATCGCTATGGGTCAATAAAATTAAAATGCATGGATGCAAGAGAATGAGAATAAAGGTAACTTGCAAACTCCTTCATAATTCCTTTATCATCTTATCGAGATCATCATCGCAACATCCTCCTTCGCAGCATCTCCACCAATGCATTATATGGAATTTAAATGGCATTTGGGAAACTAGTTTTCCATTCGCCCTTTTAAAGGAAACCGGATGAATCTGCCCTTTACAGATTTACCAAAAACCTACTACATATTATCCTTTAATATGAATGAATGAACTTTTAAACAATTAATTAATATATGTTAAATGATCAAATCATTTAAAATAAAATTTCAATATAAACTATTTATTTCGAATTTAATTATGTCACATATAATACTAGTTTTTGAAATTATTTAATTATCATTATTATCAAATCTCATTGGATAACATAATAAAATAATTATTTATTTATTCATCTCATTAACAAATAAAATAAAACTAGAGCATTATTAAATAGATCTAAATTAAATTCATCTTATGAATTAAATTATCCATTAAATTATCTTTTTAAAATAAACAAAAAAACTCCCTAACCATGAGCTTTGATACCACTAGTAGGGAATCCAGATAAAAAATTATGTTGAAAACTAGATCTCGAGGATCTTTACACCATAGAAAGCAACTAATACTATCTAAAATTTTTACTCATATTACCTCGGTGAATGATGTTCACCGGTGAAGCAAAATCCAACTCGAACTGTTAGAATTCTTTGTAGAGATTTCTTGAAGAAATATTCGAAGCTCGATCCTTGTTCTTTGCTATCTCTAGGAAGCTTTTGAATCTCTACTTGGAATTGAAGAAGCAAAGAGAAGAAGATGAATTGTTGATGTAGACTTTCTATCACCAATAACCTTAGGGTTCGAAAACCCTAAAGTTGAGAAATCTAACTAATAAAAACCTATGTAGCTCACAAAAAATCCAAGGAGATATCCCTTGGGGCTCACATTTAGCGAGGAGAAGAGAGAGAAAATTGAGAGAGAGGGAGTGTACCCCATGGTTTGGGGGGTTGTGGTATATTTATAGGATTTTGGATCATGTCCTAATCCGAATCCAATTACAACTTATCCCTTGGAAATTATTTATTAATAATAACTCTTATTATTAATTAAATAATAACCTTATTTATCTATAACTACTTTAGTTATAGTAACCATACTAATTTAGGAGTTCTTATTAAAAGAGGATTCTTTAATTATTGGGATTAGTCAACAACCAAACAAAAAGAATCCTAATGAAATTAGGAGACCACCACAAAGGGGAGGCGTGGGCCAAGAGGGGTATGAGCTATGGGGGAGTCTAAGACTCCTAGTTGTAATCAAATTACAACTTATCTCAAAGTTCCTTGCATTCCAAGTATTGAAATTTAATTCCATAAAATAAGGATTAATAATTAAATAATTATACAACTAACCAAATCCTAATCCAATTAGGATACATGAATGGGCACCCCACCCTAGGGATTAAATCCCATGGGCTTGGGCCCATTTTTAAGGTCATTCTTAATGGGTTTATGGATATGGGTCAAACCTATTTCTCCTTACGTTAGGTTAATCAAATGATTACTAATATTATCCTTTAATTTAAATTAACAATTAATTTAAACCATAGATTAACATTTTATCTATTTAATAGTGATTAACATTTAATCACTTTATTAATTGATTAACATTTAATTGATTAAATGAGCTTGTATTTCTAATGTGAGCATCTCCACCGATTGCTCTGGGACATTTAAA
This sequence comes from Tetracentron sinense, assembly GCA_015143295.1. Classification (NCBI taxonomy): domain Eukaryota; kingdom Viridiplantae; phylum Streptophyta; class Magnoliopsida; order Trochodendrales; family Trochodendraceae; genus Tetracentron; species Tetracentron sinense. Next base: position 12,020,248 of record CM026559.1, read on the forward strand.
CCCTGGCTTACCCAATGTTATCCCATTGACCCTAAATAGGAATTACATTGGAATTGCAAGTGACGTGAGATATCTATGTTGCAATTGAATCACAGTGTAAGAACATTAACCAATACGGATCCTGCCACATGAACTTTTTAATTCAATTGATCATTCCAATTACATTATCCCTAATGGGCCTTCGAGATTATTTATATTATCTAACTCATAGCCCATTGAACATCATCCGGGTTTCCAAGACTTCTAATTATGCTATGAGAAACATTTTCTCATGTAAAACATTTTGAGAAAAATATTTTTATAAGTATAATATATTTTAAATAAAATATATTTCAAACTTGTTTTGTTTCAAAATCACCTGCACAGGATTTAAGCTTAATCGATTGTCTTACCTGAAACTTGGATAATCTCTCAAATTAATGAGTATGAATTTCTTGTTTGAAATTCATTATGACTCGAACAAATTTTTGACTATTCAACTGTCACTGTATTGTATTCCATAAGGTAAAGAATACTTTGGTGGAATCAAAATAGTCAGATTACTGTTCAGTTATAATTGAACTCATCAGATCTAAGGATCATTGAAACTGTTCAATGTGAATGAGAGACCAATTATTTGATAGTATGTTTATGCAAGAGGTCTCTCATTGAATGCAATCAGTCAGTGTACATTTAAGAACCCATATGCTGATGTGTAGTCTCTACTACAATAGTTCGAGATAATTGAGAACATCTTAGCATAGTGGTAGCCATATAAGTGAAGTGCCCAGCTTCACCTATAGCTGTGACTATATAAGGTATAAGGAATTGGAAAGTTATATCTGCCAATGATAATCCAATCACATAACTTTCCTACAATATATCTTAAAGACCTTTATCGATATCTTATATCGTATAGATCATCTCATGATCATGGTCAATTACCTATAATGAATACACAATAGATAAAGAAGAAGTCTCTATTAATCAAATTAATAAGAATCTTACAATCTAAATGAATTTTCTGGGCATTATGTCTAACAGAAGAGATTTATAGGTTGCTTTAAGAAACTTGTCTAGCACTGATCTGGGCTACTCAGCATCTGCAGCACTATCTACTCTCGTATCCTGCAATCTTGATCTCTCGGATGGACCCGATTAAATACTTACTGGAAAAGCCAACCATTACCAGGTGGATAGCCCGATGACTTATGATGTTATCTGAATTTGACATCACGTACATGTCGCGACCCAAAATACCCCCTAGGAGTTAAGGATACTTTGACTCGTGACCGCCATATCATACCTCCAGTATGATACATAAGGCACACGTGGAAACCTGTCAGAGTACCTGAAAATACATAGCGGAAACGAAATACAATGCACAGCGGAAAATAAAATACTAAACATAGCGGAAGCAAAAAGAATACTCCTATAACTTGGCTCAAGTAAGAACCAACAAGCATACATGTGTGAGAAACCCAAAAGTGGAGTGGACAAACCCCACACTCACATAACAAAAGACACCAGTTCTAAGTCGGTCGATCAACAGAAATCGAAGTCACGACTCCTATCTAAAGCACCATCATCATGATAGTGATCCATGGAAGGCTCCGGGTCACGGTACTCTTCCTCAACCCAAGGTTCTTCGCCACACAAATCGAATGGAACCCGAGCACCTGCCGATCATAACAATATCGACTGAGCATGGAATACTCAGTGTATACAATCTAATAACAATAAAGCAGTTAGGCATGGAGCATACGAGACATGGAGAATGAAATCCGTAAAATCCTTAAAGTATGGAAACCGTGAAAACATATGCGAGATAATATTCGAAACAAAAACTGTAACCGTGTGAGTCAATCGATAATCATAGCCTTATGAGTTCTTGTGAGTTCATGGAGTTACTTAGAGTCATTGTGATCCGTGGAGACATAGAGCATAGAGCAATACCGTAGAGTATTTCCATAGAGCATAACCTTAGAGATCTTAGAGCATTTTATTGTGATCCGTGGAGCTTGTGAGACGATCTTAGAGCATGATCATAGAGTTTCCTTGTGAGCATGGTATGATCCTTAGAGCTTGTGAAACGATCTTAGAGAAATCATAGAGTTACTTAGAATCATTCATTATTCGTCTTTTCGTGAAAACCTTTGTTTGCACCTTAAGAAATCCATGGAGACCATCGGTTCATGCGAGACATGCGAGCATATGCACTTAATAAGAGAAATCATCATATTTAAGCATAGAATCCCTTAGAGGTATTTTATCAAACACTTAGAGTGCATCATAATAGTAATCCTTCATCCAAGTATATAATCACACCTTTTCATACATAGAATCAATATATATATAGATAGGGCATATATAAGAAGAATCATATCTAGTAACTAGTAGGATTGCAAGATTGTAGTAGAGTGTATCTACCTTGGAGAAATCAATGAGTTTGACTCCCAATGGCTTGAACAAGCAATAGCCTTGTGTTCTTGGTTGAGAATCACCAAGGGAAGTGGAAGAACCTTGATCTTCCACAAGCTTGATCAACAAGTAGTTCCTCTCCTTCTTCTCTCTCTCAAAATCTCCTAAGATAGGGCACAGAGGGTTTCTGAAACCCTAAGGCACGAACTCAGCCTATTTATAGGCAAGGGGTGGTGTTTAAAGTCTTAAACACCCTTAATGAAGAAAAACTGCGTATGACCGATCGATCGGTGGTATGGACCGAGCGATCGGTGGCTTCCGGTCGATCGGTGTTATGACCGAGCGATCGGTCAAAAACACCCTCTCTGAAATTTTTCCCCATACAAAAAAGTTAACCGTTCGACAGCCATCGAGCGATCGGTAGTGGACCGATCGATCGCAGGTAATGACCGAGCGATCGGTGCTCTGTTACGTCTGGACTGTTTTGACCATATCTTTTGACTCGCTCGTCGGATTTCGACGATTCAACTTGCGTTGGATCCGTCTTTCGAAAACGAACATTTCTGATGTTTCGGAATTTCTGATTTCTCCCTTATTTATTAATTAGACTACAAAAATGGCCAATTAGCTACGAAGGTTCTATTTATTAAGGATGAAAAAGTCCGGGATGCTACAGTACATGACTTAGAAGTCGATCAAGGGGCAGATAATTGTAGAACATCTGGCCCACAGTCCAGCACAGGACTACGTTTTAGTACATGATCAATTCGCAGATGAAGCCATCCTGTATGCAGAGACTGAAGAGCAAGAATACCTCAGTTGGGAGCTATATTTCGATGGAATCGCCAATAGTCATGGATATGGGGCAGGAGTAGTCCTGATCTCTCCTAAGGGAGCCCACCTCTCCATGTGACGCCCCGAACCCGCGCCTAGGGAATCAAGTTTCGAGACGCGCGTCCGTTCGTCAAATCATGCAAGCGGAAGACTTTACCCGCAAAAATACAGGAAATTTAAACATTTATCAGATGCTTCCAAAAAACAAATAATACCTGTCATCACAATAGCCATCATACAAACCATATACCTGTATTATTAACATCAAGTTTGTTTTACAAAAGTAGGCGCTTCTATCACGCCGGGTACAACTTGTACAAGCTTCCAAAATGTCCAGTTGGACTTTTCACTTACTGGTCAGCAACTCCGAGATCTGCTGACATAAAAAGTCAGTGAGCTATGAAACCCAATAAAACCACAATCCTTCTAAACTATTTTTCACATAATAACACGCATCAATAATGATATAATAAGCAGTTCAATTTGCATGTTACAGTAAAATAGAACAGTATATAATAAATTGTGACCCAAGGTCACTTAGGGTTACGTCACCCTATCCGAGGTTCCCGACCTCACATTACTTTGCAATTATGGGGTTCAGTTATGAATGTATTCATATTACCAAGTTATCATTTCAATTCTCAATCATGTTTCATTTCGAGTCCTGAGACTCTATTAATTGGCCATAGCCCACAAATGTTCAGCTTAAAGTCTCTAAATCATAACCATAATACATTGAGTCATTTAGACACACACGTTGTTCCGGCTTTCACCAGAACACGACCAAACCTTGGGTATACCAACCCAACTCAGAAAAATACACCAACCCTGAGTACACAAACTCAGACAAATACACCAACCCTGAGTACACCGACTCAGACCATTTCGTATCCGAAGCTTACACACACAACATGGGCATTCGCCTAATAAGGATATACTTTTCCATTCAATTGACTGATCACATCTACCGTGTATTCGCCGCCATCTCCCTGGATATCAGTCAAGAAGGAACCCCGACCAACCTGCCTACCGTCATCTTCTGGCTAGTCTAAGGAGGAACCCCGACATCTATACTAATGCCGACATCTCCTGACGTTCCACCAAGAAGGGACCCCGATAGACACGGTGCTGACATCTTCTGACCCACCTAGAGAGGAACCCCAGACTATACACTATCTGATGTTCAGCTACTTTAAACTCCCTAGGACTCCGACATCTCCTGACTATCAGTCACGGAGGAACCACGGGCCATGCAAGGCACCGCCACTCCTGATCTAGTCCAAGAGGCACCACGGACGACGTAGACAAACAGACCGACATCTCCCGACTATCAGTCACGGAGGAACCCCGGGTCTTACTGGACACCGTCTCTCCTGACCTAGTCAAAGAGGAACCACAGACTATACTTAACCCTGGTTAGATTTTCTAACCACAGGTTAACCCCAGTTAACCCAAGCCTCGCTTGATTAACTGAAATACTTGGGCCTTGCGCCCGTGAACTAACTCCAGTAACACACCGTCCCATTAGGGAGTGTTTTCAAGCTAATGGATGTCTCCATAGCCTTCCAAGACATGCAAAACAATTTTTTGTCACCCTAGAGTGGCGATACAATTTACCCGGGACTCGATCTGGGCTCCCCGAGGGACCACATAAAATCACAACATCACATAGGGGTCTTCGCCCCTTTTTCATTCACGTCAAAAGGCATGCATATACATCACATGAAATAATATAGCAAAATAAGCAGAAAAAGAGAAGAAAAGAGAGAGGTTTTACCTGCTTCACGCATTTCGAGGCGATTGGCGCAAAAACGGGCACTGTCAACACGTCCGGGAGGGCGATCAACCCCAAGATAAAGCTCCTCTCTCACTAACTTTCACTTTCTCTCTCTACCTTTTTCTCTCTCTACACGCAAATCGAGGCGTCAGAGAAGAAATCAGACACCGCCAACGCGTCGGGGATGTCGAAAAACCCTAAGGGGACTTCCCTTTCCCTTTCTCTCTCTTCCTTTCTCTCTCCTCTTTCTCTCTCTTCCTTTCTCTCTCCTCACTCTCTCTAAAGTGCTGTGTGGCAGAACCTCCCCTGTTTACAAAACGTGAGAAAATGGGGGAGGTTGGCCTCCATTATATATAGATAAGGTCATGTGCTATGCACATGACCATATTTAATGGTCCCATTGACGAAGTCAACGGTTGACCATTTGACTATTTTTTTTTTCTCTTATGTATACGGCCTCCGTAGTCCTACTTAAAGACATCCGATTTTGACGAAACTTTAGGTGACCGAACTTCGGGCAGTCCGACACCTACTGTAAAAATTTTAGGGAAAAATACTAAGTTTTGACAGCTGCACTTTAGTCTGGAAGAAAATTGCAAAACCCAGTAATTTTCTGATTTCGGACACAAAACACGCTGTCGCTTCTTCGTTTGAGATAACTAACTGCCGAGACGACAGACATTAGTCCCCACGGTCGACCGACACGTATTAGTGTCAACCGTATGGATTTCTATTAGGATCTCCAACAGATATTGGGTCCCACTTAATTTATGGAAATATGGAAAATTTTCATTTTTCTCAATTTTATCACACATAATGGCCCCGCGGTCCCGCGAAATGGTACCTGACGGAACCGATACGGTAGGGGTGTGTCCCGGCAGTCGACCGGCACACTGTGTGCGATTTTCGCCAAAAGATACTGAGATTTCCTCGGTGCACTTCAATCCCGAGCAAAATCTACTTTTGATTAATTTAACAAATAATTAACTAATTAACCTCGATTAAGGACCCATAAACACATAATTTTATTATATTAAAATTCCAGGTCGTTACAATCTCCCTCCTTACAAAAATTTCATCCTCGAAATTTACATATACACTAATCATCAAATAACTGAGGATGATTGCTCCTAATGACATCTTCAAGTTCCCATGTGGCTTCCTCTATGCTATGGTGTTCACATAAAACTTTAACTAGCTTAATCGTTTTGTTTCGTAACACCTGTTCTTTACGGTACAAAATTATCACTGGCTTTTCTTCAAAAGTTAAGTCCTCTCTGACTTGAATTGGTTCATATCGTATCACATGCGAGGGATCAGGTACATATTTTCTCAACATGGATATGTGGAATACATTGTGAACCCTTGCCAGCTCTGGTGGTAACGCCAAACGGTAGGCTACACCTCCTATTTTAGCCAAAATCTCAAAAGGTCCAATGAATCGCGGACTTAACTTTCCCCGCTTTCCGAATCGTACAATACCTTTTGATGGAGAGATTTTCAAGAAGACATGGTCACCGACTTGAAACTCTAAGTCTCGGCGCTTTCCATCCGCATAGCTTTTCTGTCGACTTTGTGCAGATAATAACCTCGATCGAATTAACTCGATCTTCTTTGTTGTTTCTTGCACCAACTCAGGTCCCAGTAGTTTACGTTCCCCTACTTCAGTCCAACATACTGGTGACCGACAACTCCTGCCGTACGAGGCCTCGTAAGGAGCCATTTGAATACTTGCTTGATAACTGTTATTATATGCAAACTCGATCAATGGCATGTGATCATCCCAGTTTCCCTGAAAGTCCAGATTGCAAGTGCGCATCATATCTTCTAGAGTTTGTATTATGCGCTCAGACTGTCCATCGGTTTGCGGATGATAAGCTGTACTCATGTTTAGCTGCATACCTAAAGCTTCTTGCAAGCTCCTCCAAAATCGGGAAGTAAATCGCGGATCGCGATCTGACACAATAGATACCGGCACACCATGCATCTTCACAATCTCCTTGATGTATAACTTTGATAAATTTTCCAGGGTTATGGTATCCTTGATAGCAAGAAAGTGAGCCGACTTCGTCAATCGATCAACTATCACCCAAACAGCATCATGTCCACTCCTTGTTTTTGGTAACCCCACCACAAAATCCATCGTAATGTGCTCCCATTTCCACTCGGGAATAGGCAATGAATTTAACAATCCAGGTGGTTTCTAATGTTCTGCCTTGACTTGCTGACAAACAAGGCATCGAGATACATACTTTGCAATTTATCTCTTCATGCCGTTCCACTAGTAGTTATTCTTTACATCCTGATACATCTTTGTACTTCCAGGGTGCACCGCAAAACGAGATCGATGTGCCTCATTGAGCAGTTCATTCTTCAACTCAGGATTTCTAGGTACACAGATTCGACCTTTGAATTGAAGTATTCCATCTTCAGATTCTTCAAAATCACCCATTTTTCCTTGAAGAACCTTATCTCTGATAACTTTGATCTCCTGATCTTCCAACTGTGCTTCTTGAATCTTTTGTAATAACACTAGCTTGGCCTAAATACTAGCCAACTTGGCACTATTACCCTGGAATCCTAGACTCAGATTCCAACTCTTGAATTCTTCGATCATCTTCCATCGCTCTGCCCTCATATATGCTACAGATCCAACTGTCTTTCTACTCAGGGCATCAGCAACCACGTTACCCTTACCAGGATGATACTGGATTACATAGTCATAATCCTTCAAGAATTCCATCCATCTACGCTGTCGCATATTGAGTTTCTTTTGGGAGAATAGATACTTTAAACTCTTGTGATCACTACAGATCACCAACTTCTCTCCATAAAGATGTCTCCAAATTTTTAGTGCGAACACTACCGCAGCTAACTCCAGGTCATGCGTGGGATAATTCCGTTCGTGAATCTTGAGTTGTCTCGAACCATAAGCAATGACCTTTTTGTTTTGCATTAAGATACAACTGAGTCCCTTACTGGAAGCATCGCAATACACCTCAAATCCTCCAGATCCTGAGGGAGTTGTCAATACTGGAGCGGTTGTTAATCTCTTCTTTAATTCTTGAAAGCTTCGCTCCCGAGATGCCGTCCATTTGAACTTCACATCTTTCTTAGTCAATTCCGCTAATGGAGCTGCTATATTCGAGAAACCTTCTACAAATCTGCGGTAGTACCCAACCAATCCTAGAAAACTTCGAACTTCAGTACTAGTGGATGGCCTTACCTAATCGGTTACTGCCTGAATCTTGGAAGGATTAACAGATATTCCATTTCTTGACACAATATGCCCAAGAAAGGCTACCTCTTCCATCCAAAACTCGAACTTGGAGAACTTAGCATACAGCTGATTATCTCTTAATGTCTGTAGCGTAATCCTCAAGTGCTCAGCGTGTTTCTCATGACTAGGTGAGTACACCAAGATATCATCAATAAATACCACAATAAACTGATACAAGTACGGCCTGAAAAGACGATTCATCAACTCCATAAAGGCTGCAGGCGCATTTGTTAATACAAAAGGCATCACCAAGAACTCGTAGTGACCATACCGAGTTCGGAATGCTGTCTTTTGAATATCTTCTTCTTTGACCCTCAATTGGTGATAGCCGGACCGTAAATCAATCTTTGAAAACACTTGGGCGCTTGGCAACTGATCAAATAGATCATCGATCCTGGGGAGAGGATACTTATTCTTGATCGTCGCTTGATTCAGCAGACGATAATCTATACACAGACGCAGACTCTCGTCTTTCTTTCGGACAAATAACACCGGTACTCCCCATGGTGAAACACTAGGACGGATCAAACCCTTATCTAATAGGTCTTGCAACTGAATCTTCAGTTCTTGCAACTCAGCCGGAGCCATCCGATACGGTGTTTTAGATATCGAGTCTACACCCGGAGTAACATTGATTGTAAAATCGATTTCTCTAGTAGGAGGGAGTCCTGATAATTCGTCCGGAAACACATCTCGAAACTCTCTGATCATTGGGGTATTCCCTAAAGTGTCATCTTCATCTTTATCAACCACCATTGCAGCTAAATACCCAGTACACCCCTTATTAGAAGGTGACATGCTTTAATTGCTGATATTAGCTTGGGTGCTTGCCCTCGGATAATCCCTGCATTTCAAACTCTGGGATGTCCGGAATTCGAAATATCACTTTCTTGGCATTACAATCTACCACTGCATGGTAATTAGCCAACCAATCCATCCCTAGGATAACATCATAATCCTTCATGTCTAACACGATCAGATCTACTAACATCCATACACTATTGACAAGTATGGGACACCTATCATAGACTTTTTTTGTGCACAGAACTTTCCCTGATGGTGTAGATATAGACATCATGCTTTTGAGTGTAGCAGGCTTGTAACTTATGTGTTTAGCAAAATGAGTAGAGACAAACGAATGTGTAGCACCAGTGTCAATCAAAGCATAAGCAGGTACTTGAAATACTAAAAGTTTACCTTCGACGACACCTTCAGTCTGCTGTGCCTCTTCCTGGGTAATTGCAAACACTCTTCCTTTTCCACCTTCCAATGCTAGTGGTTGAGCCTTAGGGCAATCCTTCTTGAAGTGTCCAGGCTTTCCGCACTGGAAGCAAGTCTTCGCTCTACAGTCCTTGGTCAAATGGCCCTGACCACATTTCTCGCACTTAAGCCCCAATCTTCCTGTAGACCCTTGGCTTTTCATGTCCTTGAACTTTCTTTTCCCAGTAAACTGCCGGTTATTCTCCTTTATCCAGGGCTTCCCAACTGTCCCCTTGCCTTTGCTAGCACTAGACTGTGCCAGTTCTTCATGCACTCGCTCTACTCTGAGTGCTCTATCTAATATCTCTGAGAATGAGGTAAATCGTTGAGCTGCCAATTTCCCTCTGATAGCCGGCTTCAATCCTTCTTCAAATTTCTCAACCCTCCACTGCTCATCCTCGACAAATCTCGCAGCGAACCTCGAGAGTTGATTAAACTTTTGTTCATACTCGCTAACCGACATGTTTCCTTGGGTCAGCTGAAGAAACTCCATCTCTTTCCTCTTTTTCATCGACCCTGAAAAATAGCGCTCATAAAACAATTTAGTAAATCTTGCCCAAGTCACGTGCCTCTGATGCGGTGGAACTGTCCTTTCCACTGTGGTCCACCAATGTTCTGCTTCTCCTTCAAGTAGAAAGATAGCGAACTCGGGCTTGTCATTTTCTGGCAAGGACATAGCCCTAAAAACTTTTTTCAGACTTCTGATCTAGTTCTCTGCCTTTAGCGGATCAGTCGTGCCCGAAAAGGCTGACGGTCCAAGCCTTTTAAACTTTTCCAATCAGTTCACATTCCCATGCTCTGGCATGGTAGCAATGGGGATACGACTACCATTTCCATTCATATTCTGGGCCTGTTGTTGCTGAATTAGGTTGGCTAGGGCTGTAATAGCCTCAAATGCCCCAGCCAAGGTATTCTCGGGTGCTCGTCGAGGTGACATGATTAACCTATAATTATAAAGTAACGAACTTTTAATAATAAAGTGAAACTGAAATGCACTGAGAATTCGATATCCAAAAAGAGACATTTCATTCATTTCATCTTTAATATATACATACCACACCATATACATGAACATACTACATCATAATATACAAAACATCATCTCCGCTGTACAAGTATATACACCAAAAATCTATGAGTCGAGTGATAAGAAGACCGCCTAGGGCATCTACTATACTCCAAAACCATACAAATACGCTACAGTCTCCCCTCCTGACTCCCTACTCCTGCATCTAAGCCTCAGTCGAGGTAGACGGACTACTCGCCTCCACCGACTTCTTCTTACTCTGCTTACGGTTGTTCAAAATTGCACGATACTCTCGTGCCGTAAGCCTTTTAGATGATAGGGGTGGAGGTATCCAACCAGTCCCATCCGGACTAGGCCTAATATCTGCCAGTGCCCGCTTGACCTGCCTTAAAATCTCACGACGTACCCGAGCCGGTACTGCAAGCTCCATCGGAGACGGGGATGGCATTCAGGCAGTTCCGTCGGGATTTATCTGGACAGCCTTCGGCTTAGTGGCCGCCTTGATTTGTTGAGTCATCCCAAGCCATTGTGGATAACGGCGACTCAATATGGTTGCCATCTGCTCATAATGCTGCCAATCCTCCTTGGTGGGGACTCTGTGCATTAACGGCATCCCTGCTCATACACACAATTGCCAAATCACTATCTGATTTCGAAATAGGTGATGTATAGTAATACATCTAGCCACACAACTAAAAACCATGTACTACAGTATTTCATGAACAAGTATGGTTTGTTATGATGGTTATTGCTCTTAGGCTCTGATACCAATTGTGACGCCCCGAACCCGCGCCTAGGGAATCAAGTTCCGAGACGCACGTCCGTTCGTCAAATCATGCAAGCGGAAGACTTTACCCGCAAAAATACGGGAAATTTAAACATTTATCAGATGCTTCGAAAAAGCAAATAATACTTGTCATCACAATAGCCATCATACAAACCATATACCTGTATTATTAACATCAAGTTTGTTTTACAAAAGTAGGCGCTTCTATCACGCCGGGTACAACTTGTACAAGCTTCCAAAATGTCCAGTTGGACTTTTCACTTACTGGTCAGCAGCTCCGAGATCTGCTGACATAAAAAGTCAGTGAGCTATGAAGCCCAATAAAACCACAATCCTTCTAAACTATTTTTCACATAATAACACGCATCAATAATGATATAATAAGCAGTTCAATTTGCTTGTTACAGTAAAATAGAACAGTATATAATAAATTGTGACCCAAGGTCACTTAGGGTTACGTCACCCTAACCGAGGTTCTCGACCTAACATTACTTTGCAATTATGGGGTTCAGTTATGAATGTATTCATATTACCAAGTTATCATTTCAATCCTCAATCATGTTTCATTTCAAGTCCTAAGACTCTATTAATTGGCCATAGCCCACAAATGTTCAGCTTAAAGTCTCTAAATCATAACCATAATACATTGAGTGATTTAGACACACACGCTGTTCCGGCTTTCACCAGAACACGACCAAACCTTGGGTATACCAACCCAACTCAGAAAAATACACCAACCCTGAGTACACCAACTCAGACAAATACACCAACCCTGAGTACACCGACTCAGACCATTTCTTATCCGAAGCTTACACACACAACATGGGCATTCGCCTAATAAGGATATACTTTTCCATTCAATTGACTGATCACATCTACCGTGTATTCGCCGCCATCTCCCTGGATATCAGTCAAGAAGGAACCCCGACCAACCTGCCTACCGTCATCTTCTGGCTAGTCTAAGGAGGAACCCCGACATCTATACCAATGCCGACATCTCCTGACGTTCCACCAAGAAGGGACCCCGATAGACACGGTGCTGACATCTTCTGACCCACCCAGAGAGGAACCCCGGACTATACACTATCTGATGTTCAGCCACTTTAAACTCCCTAGGACTCTGACATCTCCTGACTATCAGTCACGGAGGAACCACGGGCCATGCAGGACACCGCCACTCCTGACCTAGTCCAAGATGCACCACGGACGACCTAGACAAACAGACCGACATCTCCCGGCTATCAGTCACGGAGGAACCCCGGGTCTTACTGGACACCGTCTCTCCTGACCTAGTCAAAGAGGAACCACAAACTATACTTAACCCTGGTTAGATTTTCTAACCACAGGTTAACCCCAGTTAATCCAAGCCTCGCTTGATTGACTAAAATACTTGGGCATTACGCCCGTGAACTAACTCCAGTAACACACCGTCCCATTAGGGAGCGTTTTCAAGCTAATGGATGTCTCCATAGCCTTACAAGACATGCAAAACAATTTTTTGTCACCCTAGAGTGGCGATACAATTTACCCGGGACCCGATCTGGGCTTCCCGAGGGACCACATAAAATCACAACATCACATAGCAGTCTCCGCCCCTTTTTCATTCACGTCAAAAGACATGCATATACATCACATGAAATAATATAGCAAAATAAGCGGAAAAAGAGAAGAAAAGAGAGGGGTTTTACTTGCTTCACGCGTTTCGAGGTGACTGGCGCAAAAAGGGCACTGCCAACACGTTCGGGAGGGCGATCAACCCCAAGATGAAGCTTCTCTCTCTCTAACTTTCACTTTCTCTTTCTACCTTTTTCTCTCTCTCTACACATAAATCGAGGCATCGGAGAAGAAATCAGACATGGCCAACGCGTCGGGGACGTCAAAAAACCCTAAGGGGACCTCCCTTTCCCTTTCTCTCTCTTCCTTTCTCTCTCCTCTTTCTCTCTCTTCCTTTCTCTCTCCTCACTTTCTCTCTCTAAAGTGCTGTGTGGTAGAACCTCCCCTGTTTACAGAACGTGAGAAAATGGGGGAGGTTGGCCTCCATTATATATAGATAAGGTCATGTGCTATGCACATGACCATATTTAATGGTCCCGTTGACCAAGTCAACGGTTGACCGTTTGACTATTTTTTTTTCTCTTATGTATACGGCCTCCGTAGTCCTACTTAAAGACATCCGATTTTGACGAAACTTTAGGTGACCGAACTTGGGGCAGTCCGACACCTACTGTAAAAATTTGAGGGAAAGATACTGAGTTTTGACAGCTGCACTTTAGTCCGGAAGAAAATTGCAAAACTCACTAATTTTCTGATTTCGGACACAAAACACGCTGTCGCTTCTTCGTTTGAGATAACTAACTGCCGAGACGACAGACATTAGTCCCCACGGTCGACCGACACGCATTAGTGTCAACCGAACGGATTTCTATTAGGATCTCCAACAGATAATGGGTTCCACTTAATTTCTGGAAATATGGAATTTTTTTTATTTTTCTCAATTTTATCACACATAATGGCCCCACGGTCCCGTGAAATGGTACCTGACGGAACCGATACAGTAGGGGTGTGTCCCGACAGTCGACCGGCACACTGTGTACGATTTTTGCCAAAAGATACTGAGATTTCCTCGGTGCACTTCAATCCCGAGCAAAATCTACTTTTTATTAATTTAACAAATAATTAACTAATTAACCTCGATTAAGGACTCATAAACACATAATTTTATTATATTAAAATTCCGGGTCGTTACACTCCATCTCAGTTAAGCTGAAGTTTAGATGTTCGAATAATGAGGAAGAATATGAGGCATGTATAGCCGGTCTGAAAGAAGCCTTGGGTATCGAAATCGAAGAAATAAACATCTACAGTGACTTGTCTTTAGTAATCTGTTAGGCAAATGCATCTTGGGCCATCCGAGAAGCCAGACTAGTCTCATACCTAGACTACCTCCATGTGTTGATCACTCAGTTCAGAAGAATCACCTTCAATCACAGGTCCAGGAACCACAACAGATTTGTTGACGCACTGGTTACTCTCACCTCCATGGTTCAGATTCCCAAGAGTGTCATGCTTTGGCCGATCAAGATTTAGCAACAGGATCAACCTGCCTATTGCCTTGAGATAGAAGTGGTATCGGACAACAAGCCTCGATATGCAGACAACAAGCAGTATCTCGAGGACGGGACCTTCCCACTCGATGCTACCAAAATAGACCACCGGGCAATCAGAAGACTGGCCATTCAATTTATTATCTCAGGAGGAATCTTGTACAAAAGATCGCCTAACATGATCTGGCTTAGATACCTCAATACTGATGAAGCTGTGCGAGTAGTTGAAGAAGTTCACGAAGGAACTTGTGGCCCACATATGAATAGGTTAATGCTCTCCAAGAAGGTACTCAGACTGGGCTAGTACTGGTCTACAATGGAAGCCGACTGCTGCCAGCATATATAGAATGCCACTAGTGCCAAATCTATACCGACAAGATCAATGCACCACCAACTAGGCTACGTAATCTCACTATTCCATGGCCATTCTCAACTTGGGGCATCGACGTCATCGGGCCCATAGCCTCGAAAGCATCTAACAGACATCGATTCATCCTAGTAGCAATCAATTACTTCACCAAATGGGTCGAGGCAGCCTTTTATGCTAATGTCACAACATCTGTGGTTCAGCACTTTCAGAAAAAAGGACATCATCTGCCGATATGGTGTCCTATTTGAGATTATAACAGACAATGCTCTCAATTTCTGTAATAAGGGGATGGAAAATCTCTACCAAAAGTTCAAGATACAACATTACAACTCCACGCCATACAGGCCACAGACCAATGGTGCAGTGGAAGATGCCAACAAAAACATAAAGAAAATCATAGAAAAGATGAAAACCAATTACTTTGCCTGGCATGAGATGTTCCCATATGTTCTCATAGCCTGTAGAACGTCCATCCGAACCTCAACTGGGGCAACCCCATTTTCTTTAGCTTATGGTATGGAAACAGTCCTCCCCATCGAAGTAAAAATTCTATCACTTCGAGTGCTAATGGAAGCAGAAATCTCAGAAGCAGAATAGGCACAGACCTGATATGCACAACTGAATCTGATGGCAAAGAGGCGACTAAAAGTAATCAATCATTCTCAGGCCTATCAGAGGTGCATGGCTAGGGCATTCAACAAGAAAGTCAAGCCTCAAAGCATTGAAGTCGTTGACCTGGTTCTCTGGAAAATGTTTCCAAACCGCCTTGACCCGAGGGGTAAGTTGACTCCCAATCACGAAGGCCCATACATCGTCCAAGGCAAATTCTCTGATGGCGCCCTTCGACTTAGACGTATGGATGACGAAGACCTCCCAGAGCTCGTCAACATGGACAAAGTCAAACGATACTATGCTTAGGGTCTAGATCTGATAGACTCTTGACACTCATAGATTCTCTGAGAAATGACAGGAGGCCATCCTTGGCACCCTCCTTTTCCCTAGCAATGTAAACCAATGAAATCCACTAGTTAGCCCTTTGAGCCTAACAAGCTTTTTTCATATAACCTTTTTTAGGGATACCCTCCCTTGCCCTCTGCGACATTTACCTGAACTATGTCATGACCTGATCCTGCAAAGGGTATGTAGGCAATCTAATAATCAGGTGCTGTCACCAATGAGATCTAGGTATCTCCTAAATTATCCCTAAGTGGAGTTAAAACCTCTCTAAAGTTTTCCCGCGAGTCAAACTTTCTCCAAGCGAAGTCAGAAATCTCTGAACTTCCCCAACGAAGTCAACTCTTAAGGGTATAAAATTTCCATCAAAGGAAAACCTAAAATAGAAGTTGGAACATTCTCAAAATCAGAGACTCCCCTCAGAGACAACCACTCCGGACTCTTTCTCCAGTAGAACCAACCTCTATATAGAAATCTTTCGGGGATAACTTCTCCTGAAAGCATTCCCCGAGCAGAGACAACCTCTCCTGAAAACTCTCCCCAACAGAGTTAATCTCTCCCCAAAAAGTCAACCCATATCAAATAGGAGAATTCCAAAAAAAAAAAAAAAAAAACTCCAGCGGAAATCCCAAGCGGTAAGTCAACTGCAATAGGAGAAATCAACTACAATGGGAGAAATCCTAGGGTGTCACAAATTTTGACCCCCTATCCTACATTTCGTCCCACTCTAAGTCCTCCTAGATCCCCTAGAACCTATGAGTGCAAGCGCAATATCACATTAACATCCCCAGCGGAACACAATCGCTAGCCGAGCACCATCCTGGGCAATGAAGGGAGAAGATCCATTTCCCCCA
Source organism: Tetracentron sinense (assembly GCA_015143295.1). NCBI lineage: Eukaryota > Viridiplantae > Streptophyta > Magnoliopsida > Trochodendrales > Trochodendraceae > Tetracentron > Tetracentron sinense. Next base: position 12,036,895 of record CM026559.1, read on the forward strand.
ACAAATCGCGGGCATGAGTGAAAACCGGCAACAACCTCATTGTGCAAAAAATACGCGACCCCCAGACCTAGTCTTGGGACTAGGGGCAAAAAAGGGACAAAAATCTATCAGCTTCACAGGCATTAGGAAAACTGGCAACAACCTCATTGCACAAAAATTATGAGAATCCCATGACTTGGTCATTCCAAGGGTAAAAAAGGGAGAAAAACTAAAAAGCAGTTTCACAACAAAATCCGACAACAATCAGTCTCGCCGAACTCCTGATTATTCCTAGCAGAGATTCCATTGAGAACAGTTCCCTAGTGGATAGTTAATCCTCAATGGTCTACAACAGCGTTCCTTTCCCCAGCGGACCCCCTGTTGAAGTTTCCAACTATGTTCCACTTCGGCAAGCTCTCCCCAGCAAGAATCCTCTTCAGCAGCTGTGAGACAAGCTTGTCCATCCCCAGCGGCATCCCATGTGGAGGCAAATCCTCTGTCGAATCATACTCCACTCTCCGAGAGTAAAAGACAGACCACAAATCCCCTCTAAGCCCGACAAAAGACAATTTATTGGCAAATCTACAAGCTAGCTAAGCATTTTTTCTATCAAAATAAAAAACTTTTGAAAAAGACCACAACACTTTTTATAAAAGGTTTTACAAGCAAAACTTCTGGTACCTGCACTAAGCAGCCCCAGTAAGACAAGCAGAAAAAGCTGACACCGCACATCCCCGTAAGTGGAAGTCAAGAGAGTCATGGGAAAGCATCCTCACCTTTATCCCTTGCATGACATCATTTTGTATAGTATCACCCCCTGTGTGACAAAACTCCTCAGCATCACTCAATGTGATCAGCATTCAGCGCCTCTACGCCATCCCAATATCAATCCGGCTAGTGCCTCCAGGACATGCCATACCCTTTCGACACCCCCGTGTGTCCTCAACATCCTGTGTGCCCCTTGAAAAACTCATCATACCGTGACATTTCCTCCTGCATGTCCCCGACATCCTGTGTATCCCTTGACAAACCTGTCATACTGCGATACCTCCTACATGTCCCTTATCGACACCCCGTGTGTCCTCGACATCCTATGTGCCCCTTGACAAACACAACATACCGCAGTATTACCTCATGATGTCCTCAACATCCTGTGTACCCCTTGGCAAACCCGTCATACTACGATACCTCTTGCATGTCCCTTTTCGACAACCCCGTGTGTCTTCAACATCCTGTGTGTACCTTGACAACTCACTTTTTATACTGCTACACCTCTTGCATATCCTCTTTCTGACATTCCACGTGTCCTTCATTCGTTTTGGTTAAACACCCCCAGGAAATGCCATAACAACCATTCTGGTCACCGCTCCGGGTGATGCCTTTTTCGGCTAGTGCCTCTGGGACATGCCATCTTTCATAAACATCTATTAATCCCCAGCTTGAGTGATCCTAACCACTTCTTCTTTCCTAGCTTGCTCATATCTCCAATAGGTATAGGCAAGCACATCACACCCACCATTTGCACAACATGCACACATATCATCATTCCTTAAAATCCAATCTTGGTGTAAAAATATGATGATTCCAGTCTTTGCCATTCAATTGCCAACTTGGGACTCTCTGGTAAAGAGAGGCAGTTGTAAGCACCCAATTTTTACACCTTTTCCTAATCATGGTTAACCATCTTAACCATGGTTAATATCCCCTAACTCTAGGCAAACCCTAGTCAAGCCCTAGGTCAAACCCTAGTCAAACCTTAGTCAAACCTAAGAAAACCCTAGGCCTAACCCTAATCAAACCCTAGGCCTAACCCTAGTCAACCCTAGTCAAACCCTAGGTCTAACCCTAGGTTAACCTTAGGTTAAGACCCTAGGCCCTAAGACTCATTTTCTGAAAGTCCAGAGACTCCAAACCACCCTGTGGGCCCAAGTATGGGCCCACATACCCTAGAAACCCATTGGAGTGGGGCCTATAGGCTGATTTTGAAAATTCCAAGAATGGTGGTAATAACTTCACCACCATTTCTAATTTTAGAAAAAGCTACAGTACCCCAGGCCAATTGTAATTGGGTTGGGCCTGATTTAGCGTAAAACAGGCAATGGCGGTAGAGTTTTTACCGCCATTCTTTATTTTGCCTAAACTAGGAATGACGGTACTGGAATTACTGCCATTCCTGGTGTTTGATTTAAAAACCTGCTGACACCCCCCTGGACCACTCCAACTCTGCCTCCCTCGTGTCTTACACCCCCTTTGGATATTCCTAAACTACCCTAGATCCCTTGAAGCCTATATATACAGCCCCTGTCACGACCCAAAATACCCCCTAGGAGTTAGGGATACTTTGACTTGTGACCGCCGTATCATAGCTCCAATATGATACATTAGGCACGCATAGAAACCTGTCAAAGTACACAAACATACTTAGCGGAAATGATTTACAATGCATAGCGGAAGCAATACATAACTAAACATAGCGAAAGCAAATACCTGACTAAATACTCCTATTACTTGGTCTAAGTATGAACCAACAAAATACACAAGTATGTATCCAAAAATGTGGAGTGGACAAGTCCCACTCTCACTTGACAAAATATCATAGGTTTCTAAATACAGAGTCAACAGAAGTCAAAGTCATGACGCCTATCTAATGAGCTTTCATCCTGATAGTGGTCCATAGAAGGCTCCAGGTTGAAGTACTCTTCCTCTACCCAAGGCTCCGTACCACATAAGTCGAATGGAACCCGAACACCTGCCGATGAAAACAAATATCGGCTGAGCGTGGAATACTCAGCGTATACAACCTACTAACAATAAAACAATAATAGTATAGAGCATGCGAATCATGGAGAATGAAATCTTTAAAACATGTCAAAGTGTGAAAACCGTAAAATGATACATATGATGAAATCCTAAACCAAAACTGTGTGAGTCAAGCGATAATCATAGCCTTGTGAGTTCTTAGAGTTCATGGAGTTCCTTAGAGTCGTTTATGATCCGTAGAGACATAGAGCAATACCATAGAGCAAATACCATAGAGCCAATACCATAGTGATTTTAGAGAAATTTCATTTATGATCCTTTTGAGCTTGTGAGACGATCTTAGACATTATCATAGAGTTCTTATGAGTGTATCATGATCCTTTTGAGCTTGTGAACCGATCTTAGAGATATCATAGAGTTGCTTAGAATCATTCATTTAAGTCACTTATTCAAAACCCTTTTCGTAACATTGAGAAATCCATGGAAAAGCCTCGATTCATGCGAGATATGCGAACATATGAGCATATGAGCATAGGAGAATGATAACATGTTTTAACACCCAAAAACCCTTAGAGGCATTTACACAAACACATAGAGTGCATAATAGTGATAGCTTACATCCAAGTATAAAATAGATAACAAATCAAGAAATATATAGTATAGAATGAGAACAACATATGGTAACTAGTAGTATCACTAGATTGGTAGTAGAGTATCTACCTTGGTGAAATCAGTGATTTTGATTCCAAAAGCTTGGAACACATGAAAACCTTGAGTTCTTTGTTGAGAAACACCAAAAGAGTGAAGGTCTTGATCTCTCCTTCAAGCTTGAGCAACAACCTAGCCTTTCCCCTTCTTCTCCTCTCAAAACCCTCTCAAAATAGTGTACTAAGGGTTTCTGAAACCCTAAGGCATGAACAAGCCTTATATAGGCAAAGGGGTAGTGGCAAAAGACTCAAAAACTCTTAATGAAAAAAATCTACGTATCACCGATCGATCGGTGGTACAGACCGAGCGATCGGTGGTTTCAACCGAGCGATCGGTTGAAAACAGCCTCTCATACAAATTAGTTAACTAGTCGATAGCTATCGAGTGATCGGTTTAAGACTGGTCAATCGGTGGCACAGACCGAGCGATCGGTGTGACTTGGCTTAAGACCGATCGATCGGTGGTTATCACCGAGCGATCGGTGTGAGACTGATCAATCCGTGGTTATCACCGAGCGATCGGTGACCCCTGTTTTGCTGGAAAACCCTATTTTTACTACTTGGATCTTCTCCAATCCCATTTCCAACACCTTTTATGCTTTAAACACACTCCTTAAGGATATGTAGACCTATTAAAACATACACGCCGTAATTCCATCCACGTATATTAACACAAGGCCCATTAGTGTACAAAACCACACTTGAGCACTAGTCACACACTATTCACTACTTAGGGAAACGAAGATTCGGGGTTCTACAGTCCCTCCCCATGCCTTCAACTCCAATCCAAAAATCCAAGAGAAAACTCTGTTAAGTTGTTGTGCGAACCAAAACCAGCATCCTCATCCAATCCTCCACCCTAGGGGAGACTCTAAAGCATCCAGGGAGCTACCCCAGGCTTCCCTTAGCCCTCCACCACCGTGCACTGCCTTCACCACTACCGTGGGAGTTAAGCTTGGGTAGGGCCACCCGACCCTGGTCCTACTTCAGGGGACCCTTATTTATCTCTTGTTTCAGTTCTTACCCAAGGACAGAGGTCCCCCTGCCTCTTCATAGGCATGGGGACCCTCTTGAGGTTTCAAGCTTTGGTCTTATGACCCCTTATGTGCATGGCATCCCCTCTCACTTCTAAGGGACTCACAGTCCATGCGGGAACCCCTAGAAGCAGTTTGATCCTGTCCAGGGTGAAAATAAATTTTTGGGAAAAGTAGGAATGGCGGTAAACTTAGTACCACCATTCCTGAACCTCTTATTTACAGTAGCCCTACATCCTCTTGGGTTGGCCCCAATCCATTCCAGGGCCTAGGTTTGGTCCCTAGGACCTTCCCCTTCTTACCCTCGTCCTTCTAGGCTAACCTCAATGAGTTTTCTATTACAGCGTTTAGAGGCCCATTGTGGGCCCATCTTAGACCAAGTCCAAGGACCACAATAGGCCCAGGAAACCTTGGGGAGTCCCCTATCCTACCTTGAGGGTCCATGACCCCATAGGTTCACCCTTGACCTTCACCGAGACCAGTAAAACCATTCTCAGAAAAAATGGAGAACAGTGGTAAACTGATTACCACCATTCCAGTTTTGTAAAGAACTAGAAATGATGATAATCTCTTTACCGCCATTCCAGTTTTGGAGACCTAATTCGGATCTTTGTTTATTTTTGAAAGAGTAGAGGTCTGAGAAACTCCTCTAGGGTTTTTCCTCTTGTTCTTTTAGATCTTTGTTGATCCCTCCTCTTTCTTTGATCCTAGAGAATACAAGTATAGATCTAAACCTTTGATCTTGCATTGTGTGATCTCAGATCTATATAAGATCCCTCTAGGGTTTGAAACTTCCTAAATTGATTCACAACCCTACACCTTGTGTGTGTGTCCGGTGTTTGATCCGGAGCCTTCGTGGAAGGAGATCGATCGTGTGTAATCGTGGTTTTGAAGTAGCTTGAGAAGATTAGGTCGGTGTGGAACCGAAGCTGCTACGGCGGAGATCGAACCTACTGGTTCGTGGAAATCAAGAGTAAGAGTCTATACCTAGGAACGTCGTTTCTATTTTGGTAAGGTCTTGTCTTGTACTTGAAATCTTTTCATAGTGAAGTTTGTTGCTGGACGAGGTCCCGTGGTTTTTTTTCCCGTTAGGGTTTTCCACGTAAAAATCTTCTGTGTTTGATTTGTGTGGATTGTCTGAGTGAATTGTTCATTGATTTCTAAACATGTTAATTGAAAAATAAAAATTGGTTAGAAATTATTAGATAGACCTATTCACCCCCCTCTAGGTCTTAGAGATCATTGATTTGGATAAATTTCAATTGGTATCAGAGCTTGTTCACTGATAAGGCTAATCCCTTAAGTGTGATCCTGTATTATCCGTGATTATGAGTACTCTAAGAGAAGGTGGATCCGTCTCTCGTCCCCCACTTTTTGATGGGTATAATTATGCATACTGGAAAGCAAGAATGAGAGCCTTTCTCAAATCAATTAACGAGAGAATTTGGATGTCTATACAGAATGGGTGGACTACGCCCATAAAAACTGTAGGTGATTTGACTGTCGTCAAATATTCTAATGAATGGACCAGAGAAGAGCTTGAGTCAAGTGGATGGAACACTAAAGGTCTCAATGCTATCTTTACTGCAGTCACTGCTGAGGAATTCAAACGAATTTCTTCATGTGAAACAGCAAAGGAGGCTTGGGACATTCTTGAAATTACCCATGAGGGTACTACCACTGTTAAAATCTCAAAACTCCAAATGTTAACCACCAAATTTGAACATTTAAACATGGAAGACAATGACACTTTGATGAATTCTATGCAAAACTTAGTGACATTGTCAACGCTAGTTTCAATTTAGGTGAAAAAATATCTGAGTCCAAAATAGTTAGAAAAGTCCTTAGATCTCTCCCTGAGAGATTTCAACCCAAAGTCACTGCAATCGAAGAGAGTAAAAATGTTGACTCTCTGAAGATTGAGGAATTGGTTGGTTCACTCCAAACCTATGAACTCAATCTCCGTCCATCCAAGAAGAACAAATCTTTAGCCTTGAAATCTATCAAGGAATCTTTGGATGAGGATGACAGGGATGGAGATATGAATGAGGAAGAAATGTCGCTCTTCGTTAAAAAATTTCAAAAATTTTTTAGAACGAAAAAGAGGTTCAATCCCAAACAGGGAGGAAAATCTTTTGAGAAGTCAAAGTCTAAGTCCTGGGAAAACAAGAAAAATTCCAAGAGTGGCGACAAGAAATCCCAAGGTGTTCAATGTTATGAATGCCATGACTTCGGTCATATTTCACCTAACTGCCCTAACAAGAAGAAGAGTAAGGGCAAGGTGATGAATGCCTGTTGGGATGACAGTGATTCCGAGAATGAAGAATCGGACAGTTCCTCTTCAAGTGAAGATACTGGAAATCATACGGCTTTCACTGTTTCCCTTTATGGGATTCTTGAGACTACCTCTGCGGTTGATGAAAAGGATAGAAGTGATGAGAGTGTTCATACTGAGTCTAGTGATGACATACAGAAGAGTCAAACTGACTCTGAAAGTGATGAAGATTTGAAAACAACTTATGATAAGTTGTATGTTGAAAGTTTGAAGCTGACTAAAACAAAAATCTCTTTGAGCAAAAAACTCAAAATCATTCAAAATGAAAGAGATACTTGTAAACTAGTAGCAGAAGAGAAGAGTGCTCTAGTTAGTCAGTTAGAAAATGAAAAAGAAGCATTTGTTATGAAAGTTCAATGTCTTTTGGAAGAGAATGTCTCATTGACTAATGTGGTCAGAAAATTAGAAGTTGAAAGAGACACTTCCATGAAAGAAATTGAAGAGTTAAGAACTCTGCAAATGGAGCTGGAAACTTTTAAAGACTCTCTTGTTGATAAGGTGAAATTTCTTGAAAAAGAACATCAAATTACCCTTAAAGACAAGACTGACTTGATTAAGAAGGTCTATACTCTTGAAAAGAAGTAAGAATGTTTGGTAACACTAGCTGCCTAGATGAATTAGTTAGAAAATATGGGTCAAATTCGAGTAGATCTGGGATAGGACATGCTGACACACCAGCTGGTCCTTTAGCTGTTGGTACAATGGCTAGTGCAGTGTTTGAGCCAATACATTCTGATCCTAAAGTGAATCTACCTTCTACATCAAGTACTAAGGCTTATACAAATTTTGTAAAGCCTAGAAATACAGCTCCTAGAGTGAATGCTATGAGGAATCAAATTCCTTTTAGAAGAAATCCTCCTCCTCTCCCAAGATTCATACCCACATGTCACTTTTGTGGTGTGAGAGGTCACATTCGACCAAATTGTAATGCTTTTAGGAGAGCTCCCCAAAATGGTTCATGGAACCAAAATCAAAGTCAAGAGACTCTTCAAAGGCAGATTCAGGTTCTGGCTGAAAAGTCTAGAATATTGAGCGAAGATGTTAATAGAATTGCTCAAATCTCTATGACAAGAACTGGTCAATTTATTCCAAATGATTATTCAAGAGGAAAGAATTTGACTAATCAAAAAGCTAGAACTGAACAAAACAGGAAAAGGTCAAGGAGGACAAAAAGGAAAAAGGTTTCTAATACACAGTTTAATGATCAAAGATCTAAACAAAGTTTAAAGACTGTGTATGTAAGAAAGGATGACCTTAAGTGCTTCATCATTCACACTGTCTTGAAAGCCCAAAACACAGAAATGTGGTACTTCGACAATGGGTGTTCTCGGCATATGACAGGTAACAAGTCCTTATTTACTCAATTTGAGGACTGTCCAGATGGGACTGTTACATTTGGTGATGGAAGCAAGTCTTTAGTCAAAGGGAAGGGTATCATCGATTCACCAGGCATACCAAAATTGAAAGATGCCTTGTTTGTTGAAGGACTGAAAGCTAATTTAATTAGCATAAGTCAACTATGTGATGATAACCATGCTGTGCACTTTACCCAAAATAAATGCTTAGTCATTAATGGTAAAGGTAAGTGTGTTCTAGAAGGGTTGAGAACCACTGACAATTGCTACGGCTTAATTCCCAGTCCTAATCCCTCAAATGTCTATTATAAGACTAAAATTGAGGAGGTTGATTTGTGGCACCGAAGACTAGGTCACATGAACTTCAAAGACCTATGTAAAATCTCTAAGCAAGAGCTTGTAAGAGGTGTTCCCAAACTAGGAAAGCCTTCTACTGCTGTGTGTGGGCCATGCCAAATTGGTAAACAAATTAGAACCCCACATAAGAAGACTTCAAGTATTGCTACTTCATATCCACTGGAATTAATTCATATGGATCTTATGGGTCCTACAAGAACTGAAAGCCTAGGTGGAAAGCGATACATCCTAGTCATGGTTGATGATTTCTCAAGAATGTCATGGGTGGCATTTATAAGAGAGAAATCCGATGCTTTTGACAATTTCAAAAGTATTTGCTTGAAAATTCAAAATGAGAAAAGATGCCTAATCACTCGAATTCGAAGTGATCATGGAAAGGAGTTTGAAAACTCTAAGTACAATGACTTTTGTGATGAGTCGGGTATCAAATATGAATTTTCTGCACCTATTACACCTCAGCAGAATGGTGTAGTAGAGAGGAAGAACAGGGTTCTCCAAGAGATGGCTAGAGTTATGCTTCATAGCAACAATCTAGCTTCTCATTTCTGGGCTGAGGCAGTTAACACTGCTTGCTATATAGTTAATAAAGTTTTTGTAAGACCTGGAACAAGGAAAACCCCATATGAGTTGTGGAATAACAAGAAACCCAGTGTCAAGTACTTTCGAGAATTCGGAAGTAAATGCTATATCCTTAAGGATAGAGAGCAACTGGGCAAATTTGAATCCCGGAGTGATCAAGGGATATTTCTTGGATATTCCACCAATAGTAGAGCTTATCGAGTGTACAACTTGAGAACCTCTACGATTATGGAGTCCATAAATGTAGTTGTGGATGACTCTGGTGTTGAAAATGTGCAACTTGAGGATGATGATAATGCTGGAAATGAAAATGTTGAAACTTCTTCAACTCCACTTATTACTAAGCAATCATCTCCATTAAAACCTACACATCCTAGGGTCATAAGTCCTCACAACTCCACAGATATAATTGGTGATCTTGAAAGTGGAGTGAGAACAAGGAAACAAATTGAAAATGAAGTTAGCTACATTTGCTATACTTCATCTTTTGAACCCAAGAATGTAGCTGAAGCCCTTGCAGATGATAATTGGATCAATGCAATGCAAGATGAGTTACTTCAGTTTACTAGGAATGATGTTTGGTATTTAGTACCTAGGCCTAACAATACAAATGTGATAGGTACCAATGGATTTTCAAGAACAAAACTGATGAAAAATGTACTATCATAAGAAATAAGGCTAGGTTAGTTGCACAAGGATACACCCAAATTGAAGGTATTGACTTCGATGAGACCTTTGCTCCTGTAGCCAGGCTAGAATCAATCAGAATTCTTCTAGCTGTGGCTTGCCATATGAAATTCAAGTTGTTTCAAATGGATGTTAAGAGTGCCTTTTTGAATGGCATTCTACAGGAAGAAGTCTATGTGGAACAACCAAAAGGTTTGAAGATCCACATCACCTTGATCAAGTTTATCGATTAAAAAGGGCCCTCTATGGTTTAAAGCAAGCTCCAAGAGCTTGGTATGAGAGGTTGACTACTTATCTCTTGGAAAAGGGATTTTCGAGAGGGGGAGTAGACAGAACCCTTTTTATAAAAAATGTGAAAGGTGATATTGTCATTGCCCAGATCTATGTTTGATGACATTGTGTTTGGTTCCACATTAGACTTACATGCTCAATCATTTGCTGAACAAATGAAAATTGATTTGAAATGAGCATGGTAGGTGAGCTGAATTTCTTCCTTGGTCTTCAGATCAAGCAAATGATTCTGGGATCTCAGTATCTCAAATCAAATATGCTAAAAATCTGGTGAAGAAATTTGGTATGAGTTCTGCTAAGCATGCTAGGACTCCTATGAGTTCTACAACAAAACTTATTAAAGATACTTCAGGCAAGGATGTTGATCAAACTACTTACTGAAGCATGATTGGTAGTTTGCTCTACCTAACTGCTACTAGACCAGACATTGCCTTTAGTGTTGGAGCATGTGCTTGCTATCAAGCAAGCCCAAAAGAGTCTCACTTACTTGCAGTCAAGCGTATCATTAGATATGTAAGTGGAACTCCATCATTTGGCCTCTGGTATTCTTTTGATACCAATGCCACAATAGTTGGATATTCTGATGCCGACTGGGCCGAAAATGCTGATGATAGGAAGAGCACCTCCGGAGGATGTTCTATATTGGAAACTGCTTAGTTGCTTGGCTTAGCAAAAAGCAGAATTCAATTTCATTGTCCACTGCCGAAGCTGAGTACATAGCAGCTGGTAGTTGTTGTACTCACTTCTGTGGATGAAGCAGATGTTGCATGATTACGGGATAGAACAAGGCACTATGACTGTGTATTATGATAATTCAAGTGCTATCAATATTTCCAAAAAATCCCGTTCAACATTCTCGCACAAAACACATTGAGATTAGGCATCACTTCATTCGTGATTTAGTTGAGCAAAATGTTGTGTGTATTGAGCATGTCCAAACAGAGAAACAATATGCAGACATTCTCACAAAACCCTTAGATTCCCTTAGGTTTGAATTCCTTAGGAAATCCATTGGTTTGTGCGGAAGTTGAGTGATGGTGTGACTTTCTTCATAGCCTATGTGTTATTCTGTTGGATTTTAAGTCACTAGAGCTATTTTTGCTGTTTCCTTTAATTAATAAAAATCCAAAAAACATTCAAAAAATTGAAAAAATGTTGCAAAAAAAAAAAATGTGTTTGTATGACCTTCTTTCCTATCATTATGCTTAAAGTTATTCCTTTGAAATCATAATTGAATATTAATTCCCAGGGTAAATCTATCATAGGATTGTGTAAATAAGGATAGTTCAACTATTAGTTCTATTTGGTGATTTAAAATGGTCTGATGCTCATCAATCTCAGTTAGAGTTTGAGTAAATAATGATTGTTATGTGTTGCACATGCACTCTAACTGATTTTTGAGATGGTATAGTTCCTATTTATAGATTCTATATATATCATATGGTTCCCTAGTTTAATCAAATCTAGTATAACCAAAGTGATTAAAATTCCATAGATGAGCCCCCTACAGGGTTTAAAAAATTTATTGACAGTGGAAAGACGACCTTTAGTTTGTGTATAATAAGCTTCTATTGAATGCAAACAGTGATAATGGCTACCTAGACAAACATAGTAAATCTATAGGGTTTGCTAGTGTGAAGCCGCCATACTGTCAATTAGAGGAGGGCTAACTTATTACCTTCCACTCAACTTGGAGTTAAATCACAATGTCCAAATAAAAGATAAATGTGTAAATATTGACATAAACTGAATAACCGTAGAGATCAAATTTGGTGTAAAACTTTGCCTCATCATACAATTCTATGGATGGTTTCTTGGTATTTCTTAATCTAGTTTTTGAACGATTCTAGAAAAAGAAAGTACCTTTATGCTTTAAATATCAACAAATCTTGTTTTTTGTTGGATGACATAAAACCAATCTAGAGTCATGTATGAATTTTTAAATATTAACACCGATATACTTCCTCTGAGCATTTATTTTACATCTAAATTTGATTTGATTCAAAAATCAAAATTAATCCACTTTATGGAAACCTAAAATTCTTAACAGAATCCTTATTCATCACTATTTTCTAAGATACATCTTGGTTCAATTTTTTTTTGATTTGATGAAATAAATTGTTTGCATGTCTGCATAAGTTTGTTAGGAAAGATTTTCTAGGTGAAAATGAAGTATAGATAATCTTGCTGTTGGAGGGGGGGGTTTGGGGGGAGAAAATGATCAAAAGTACAAATTTTCAGAAAAATTTTTCATACCACCGATACGCGTCGTTGGTTAAATTGACCGATCGACGTTGGCTCTTCTCGTGAAAGGGTATAAAAACCCTCATACATCCTAATCCTCACAACAAGGGGCAACTGATGTAA
>CM026559.1:12049445-12148041 GCA_015143295.1 Tetracentron sinense
TATAAGATCCCCTCGAGGTTTGAAACTTCCTAATTGATTCCAACCCTACACCTTGTGTGTGTGTCCGGTGTTTGATCGGAGCTTCGTGGAAGGAGATCGATCGTGTGTAATCGTGGTTTTGAAGTAGCTTGAGAAGATTAGGTCGGTGTGGAACCGAAGCTGCTACGGCGAGATCGAACCTACTGGTTCGTGGAAATCAAGAGTAAGAGTCTATACCTAGGAACGTCGTTTCTATTTTGGTAAGGTCTTGTCTTGTACTTGAAATCTTTTCATAGTGAAGTTTGTTGCTGGACGAGGTCCCGTGGTTTTTTTTCCCGTTAGGGTTTCCACGTAAAAATCTTCTGTGTTTGATTTGTGTGGATTGTCTGAGTGAATTGTTCATTGATTTCTAACATGTTAATTGAAAAATAAAAAATTGGTTAGAAATTATTAGATAGACCTATTCACCCCCTCTAGGTCTTAGAGATCATTGATTTGGATAAATTTCAATTGGTATCAGAGCTTGTTCACTGATAAGGCTAATCCCTTAAGTGTGATCCTGTATTATCCGTGATTATGAGTACTCTAAGAGAAGGTGGATCCGTCTCTCGTCCCCCACTTTTTGATGGGTATAATTATGCATACTGGAAAGCAAGAATGAGAGCCTTTCTCAAATCAATTAACGAGAGAATTTGGATGTCTATACAGAATGGGTGGACTACGCCCATAAAAACTGTAGGTGATTTGACTGTCGTCAAATATTCTAATGAATGGACCAGAGAAGAGCTTGAGTCAAGTGGATGGAACACTAAAGGTCTCAATGCTATCTTTACTGCAGTCACTGCTGAGGAATTCAAACGAATTTCTTCATGTGAAACAGCAAAGGAGGCTTGGGACATTCTTGAAATTACCCATGAGGGTACTACCACTGTTAAAATCTCAAAACTCCAAATGTTAACCACCAAATTTGAACATTTAAACATGGAAGACAATGACACTTTTGATGAATTCTATGCAAAACTTAGTGACATTGTCAACGCTAGTTTCAATTTAGGTGAAAAAATATCTGAGTCCAAAATAGTTAGAAAAGTCCTTAGATCTCTCCCTGAGAGATTTCAACCCAAAGTCACTGCAATCGAAGAGAGTAAAAATGTTGACTCTCTGAAGATTGAGGAATTGGTTGGTTCACTCCAAACCTATGAACTCAATCTCCGTCCATCCAAGAAGAACAAATCTTTAGCCTTGAAATCTATCAAGGAATCTTTGGATGAGGATGACAGGGATGGAGATATGAATGAGGAAGAAATGTCGCTCTTCGTTAAAAAATTTCAAAATTTTTTAGAACGAAAAAGAGGTTCAATCCCAAACAGGGAGGAAAATCTTTTGAGAAGTCAAAGTCTAAGTCCTGGGAAAACAAGAAAAATTCCAAGAGTGGCGACAAGAAATCCCAAGGTGTTCAATGTTATGAATGCCATGACTTCGGTCATATTTCACCTAACTGCCCTAACAAGAAGAAGAGTAAGGGCAAGGTGATGAATGCCTGTTGGGATGACAGTGATTCCGAGAATGAAGAATCGGACAGTTCCTCTTCAAGTGAAGATACTGGAAATCATACGGCTTTCACTGTTTCCCTTTATGGGATTCTTGAGACTACCTCTGCGGTTGATGAAAAGGATAGAAGTGATGAGAGTGTTCATACTGAGTCTAGTGATGACATACAGAAGAGTCAAACTGACTCTGAAAGTGATGAAGATTTGAAAACAACTTATGATAAGTTGTATGTTGAAAGTTTGAAGCTGACTAAAACAAAAATCTCTTTGAGCAAAAAACTCAAAATCATTCAAAATGAAAGAGATACTTGTAAACTAGTAGCAGAAGAGAAGAGTGCTCTAGTTAGTCAGTTAGAAAATGAAAAAGAAGCATTTGTTATGAAAGTTCAATGTCTTTTGGAAGAGAATGTCTCATTGACTAATGTGGTCAGAAAATTAGAAGTTGAAAGAGACACTTCCATGAAAGAAATTGAAGAGTTAAGAACTCTGCAAATGGAGCTGGAAACTTTTAAAGACTCTCTTGTTGATAAGGTGAAATTTCTTGAAAAAGAACATCAAATTACCCTTAAAGACAAGACTGACTTGATTAAGAAGGTCTATACTCTTGAAAAGAAGTAAGAATGTTTGGTAACACTAGCTGCCTAGATGAATTAGTTAGAAAATATGGGTCAAATTCGAGTAGATCTGGGATAGGACATGCTGACACACCAGCTGGTCCTTTAGCTGTTGGTACAATGGCTAGTGCAGTGTTTGAGCCAATACATTCTGATCCTAAAGTGAATCTACCTTCTACATCAAGTACTAAGGCTTATACAAATTTTGTAAAGCCTAGAAATACAGCTCCTAGAGTGAATGCTATGAGGAATCAAATTCCTTTTAGAAGAAATCCTCCTCCTCTCCCAAGATTCATACCCACATGTCACTTTTGTGGTGTGAGAGGTCACATTCGACCAAATTGTAATGCTTTTAGGAGAGCTCCCCAAAATGGTTCATGGAACCAAAATCAAAGTCAAGAGACTCTTCAAAGGCAGATTCAGGTTCTGGCTGAAAAGTCTAGAATATTGAGCGAAGATGTTAATAGAATTGCTCAAATCTCTATGACAAGAACTGGTCAATTTATTCCAAATGATTATTCAAGAGGAAAGAATTTGACTAATCAAAAAGCTAGAACTGAACAAAACAGGAAAAGGTCAAGGAGGACAAAAAGGAAAAAGGTTTCTAATACACAGTTTAATGATCAAAGATCTAAACAAAGTTTAAAGACTGTGTATGTAAGAAAGGATGACCTTAAGTGCTTCATCATTCACACTGTCTTGAAAGCCCAAACACAGAAATGTGGTACTTCGACAATGGGTGTTCTCGGCATATGACAGGTAACAAGTCCTTATTTACTCAATTTGAGGACTGTCCAGATGGGACTGTTACATTTGGTGATGGAAGCAAGTCTTTAGTCAAAGGGAAGGGTATCATCGATTCACCAGGCATACCAAAATTGAAAGATGCCTTGTTTGTTGAAGGACTGAAAGCTAATTTAATTAGCATAAGTCAACTATGTGATGATAACCATGCTGTGCACTTTACCCAAAATAAATGCTTAGTCATTAATGGTAAAGGTAAGTGTGTTCTAGAAGGGTTGAGAACCACTGACAATTGCTACGGCTTAATTCCCAGTCCTAATCCCTCAAATGTCTATTATAAGACTAAAATTGAGGAGGTTGATTTGTGGCACCGAAGACTAGGTCACATGAACTTCAAAGACCTATGTAAAATCTCTAAGCAAGAGCTTGTAAGAGGTGTTCCCAAACTAGGAAAGCCTTCTACTGCTGTGTGTGGGCCATGCCAAATTGGTAAACAAATTAGAACCCCACATAAGAAGACTTCAAGTATTGCTACTTCATATCCACTGGAATTAATTCATATGGATCTTATGGGTCCTACAAGAACTGAAAGCCTAGGTGGAAAGCGATACATCCTAGTCATGGTTGATGATTTCTCAAGAATGTCATGGGTGGCATTTATAAGAGAGAAATCCGATGCTTTTGACAATTTCAAAAGTATTTGCTTGAAAATTCAAAATGAGAAAAGATGCCTAATCACTCGAATTCGAAGTGATCATGGAAAGGAGTTTGAAAACTCTAAGTACAATGACTTTTGTGATGAGTCGGGTATCAAATATGAATTTTCTGCACCTATTACACCTCAGCAGAATGGTGTAGTAGAGAGGAAGAACAGGGTTCTCCAAGAGATGGCTAGAGTTATGCTTCATAGCAACAATCTAGCTTCTCATTTCTGGGCTGAGGCAGTTAACACTGCTTGCTATATAGTTAATAAAGTTTTTGTAAGACCTGGAACAAGGAAAACCCCATATGAGTTGTGGAATAACAAGAAACCCAGTGTCAAGTACTTTCGAGAATTCGGAAGTAAATGCTATATCCTTAAGGATAGAGAGCAACTGGGCAAATTTGAATCCCGGAGTGATCAAGGGATATTTCTTGGATATTCCACCAATAGTAGAGCTTATCGAGTGTACAACTTGAGAACCTCTACGATTATGGAGTCCATAAATGTAGTTGTGGATGACTCTGGTGTTGAAAATGTGCAACTTGAGGATGATGATAATGCTGGAAATGAAAATGTTGAAACTTCTTCAACTCCACTTATTACTAAGCAATCATCTCCATTAAAACCTACACATCCTAGGGTCATAAGTCCTCACAACTCCACAGATATAATTGGTGATCTTGAAAGTGGAGTGAGAACAAGGAAACAAATTGAAAATGAAGTTAGCTACATTTGCTATACTTCATCTTTTGAACCCAAGAATGTAGCTGAAGCCCTTGCAGATGATAATTGGATCAATGCAATGCAAGATGAGTTACTTCAGTTTACTAGGAATGATGTTTGGTATTTAGTACCTAGGCCTAACAATACAAATGTGATAGGTACCAAATGGATTTTCAAGAACAAAACTGATGAAAAATGTACTATCATAAGAAATAAGGCTAGGTTAGTTGCACAAGGATACACCCAAATTGAAGGTATTGACTTCGATGAGACCTTTGCTCCTGTAGCCAGGCTAGAATCAATCAGAATTCTTCTAGCTGTGGCTTGCCATATGAAATTCAAGTTGTTTCAAATGGATGTTAAGAGTGCCTTTTTGAATGGCATTCTACAGGAAGAAGTCTATGTGGAACAACCAAAAAGGTTTGAAGATCCACATCACCTTGATCAAGTTTATCGATTAAAAAGGGCCCTCTATGGTTTAAAGCAAGCTCCAAGAGCTTGGTATGAGAGGTTGACTACTTATCTCTTGGAAAAGGGATTTTCGAGAGGGGGAGTAGACAGAACCCTTTTTATAAAAAATGTGAAAGGTGATATTGTCATTGCCCAGATCTATGTTGATGACATTGTGTTTGGTTCCACATTAGACTTACATGCTCAATCATTTGCTGAACAAATGAAAATTGATTTGAAATGAGCATGGTAGGTGAGCTGAATTTCTTCCTTGGTCTTCAGATCAAGCAAATTGATTCTGGGATCTCAGTATCTCAAATCAAATATGCTAAAAATCTAGTGAAGAAATTTGGTATGAGTTCTGCTAAGCATGCTAGGACTCCTATGAGTTCTACAACAAAACTTAGTAAAGATACTTCAGGCAAGGATGTTGATCAAACTACTTACTGAAGCATGATTGGTAGTTTGCTCTACCTAACTGCTACTAGACCAGACATTGCCTTTAGTGTTGGAGCATGTGCTCGCTATCAAGCAAGCCCAAAAGAGTCTCACTTACTTGCAGTCAAGCGTATCATTAGATATGTAAGTGGAACTCCATCATTTGGCCTCTGGTATTCTTTTGATACCAATGCCACAATAGTTGGATATTCCGATGCCGACTGGGCCGGAAATGCTGATGATAGGAAGAGCACCTCCGGAGGATGTTTCTATATTGGAAACTGCTTAGTTGCTTGGCTTAGCAAAAAGCAGAATTCAATTTCATTGTCCACTGCCGAAGCTGAGTACATAGCAGCTGGTAGTTGTTGTACTCAACTTCTGTGGATGAAGCAGATGTTGCATGATTACGGGATAGAACAAGGCACTATGACTGTGTATTATGATAATTCAAGTGCTATCAATATTTCCAAAAATCCCGTTCAACATTCTCGCACAAAACACATTGAGATTAGGCATCACTTCATTCGTGATTTAGTTGAGCAAAATGTTGTGTGTATTGAGCATGTCCAAACAGAGAAACAATATGCAGACATTCTCACAAAACCCTTAGATTCCCTTAGGTTTGAATTCCTTAGGAAATCCATTGGTTTGTGCGGAGTTGAGTGATGGTGTGCTTTCTTCATAGCCTATGTGTTATTCTTGTTGGATTTTAAGTCATAGAGCTATTTTTTGTTGTTTCCTTTAATTAATAAAAATCCAAAAACATTCAAAAAATTGAAAAATGTTGCAAAAAAAAAAAATGTGTTTGTATGACCTTCTTTCCTATCATTATGCTTAAAGTTATTCCTTTGAAATCATAATTGAATATTAATTCCAAGGGTAAATCTATCATAGGATTGTGTAAATAAGGATAGTTCAACTATTAGTTCTATTTGGTGATTTAAAATGGTCATGGTCATCAATCTCAGTTAGAGTTGAGTAAATAATGATGTTATGTGTTGCACATGCACTCTAACTGATTTTTGAGATGGTATTAGTTCCTATTTATAGATTCTAATATTATATCATATGGTTCCCTAGTTTAATCAAATCTAGTATAACCAAAGTGATTAAAATTCCATAAGATGAGCCCCCTAGTTTTAAAAAATTATTGACATGGAAAGGACTACCTTTGAGTTTGTGTGATAGCTTCTAGTGAATGCAAACAGTGAGAAATGGCTACCTAGACAAACAGTAGGTATCTATATGGGTTGCTAGTGTGAAAGCCCCTACTGTCATTAGAGAGGGCTACCTTCTCACTTGAGTGAAAGTCACCAATGTCCAAAGAAAAGATAATGTGTAAAATTTGATCATAAACTGAAATAACCTTATAGATCAAATTTGGGGTAAACATTGCTCATCATAATTCTATGGATGGTTCTTGGTTTTAATTCTAGTTTTTGAACATTCTAGAGTACCTTTATGCTATAATATCAAAATCTTGTTTTGTGGATGAAACCAATCCTCAGAGTCATGTTATGAATTTTTAATATTACACACACATTACTTCTGAGCATTTATTTACTCTAAATGTGGATTTGATGCAAAAATCAAAATTAATCACTTATGGAAACTAAAAGTTCTTAACAGAATCCTTATTCATAACTATTCTGTAAGATACATTCTTGGTTAAATTTTTTTTGATTTTGATGAAATAAATGTTTGCATAAGTGCATAGTTGTTAGGAGATTTTGAGGTGAAAATGAGTATAAGTCTTGCTTTGGTTGAGGGGGAGAAAAATGATCATAAGTAAAAATTTTCAGAAAATTTTTCAGACCACCGATCGCTCGGTGTTAATGACCGATCGATTGGTCTTTCGTGAAAAGGGTTATAAAACCCTCATTTCTCAGTTTCCTATTATTTTGTTCTCCGAACTCTAGAGCGATCCCTCGGTCCCTTCTTCTCCAAATCTCTCTTACGTTCATCTCTTTCTACTCCAAGGGTCTCCTAGCATCTAAAAAGGTAATCTTTAATCATTTTCTTGATTTTGGTTTACTTTTCACATCTAGGGCATCAAAAATTCATCAGGATTTTCTCATACTCCTTAGTTATTCTTGCATTCCTCATGTCCGGTGTCTCTAAACGCCGGAGATTGGTCCTCAATAACCAAGAGGACCCTCTAGAGGAAGAGGAACACAATGAGCCATACTCTTTCACTCCAATAGGACATGGGATTTCAATAGGGGATCGACCAATCCGTAGAATGGTGGATTCTACTACTGAAAATCGCCAAAAGTCTTTGGCAGATAAAACCCGGAAACAAAAGGGATAAATTTCAATTGGTGATTATTACCTTTCTAAGCTCATTACCGATCGTAACTGGGAAGGTCTTCTCACTTTATCCGGTCCTGCTCCTATTCAGTTAGTCCAGGAATTTTACTTAAATTTCTCTGAAATCAATTTTAAAACCTGGTCTTTTAAATCTCGATATTTAGAACAATCAGTTTTGATAAATCCAAATGTCATTGCTAAATTTCTTGGTTGTCCTTGAGTTCCAGATGCCTATTATCCTTATGAATACAAGAAAGATGAGGATAAAGAATCTATGAACAATGTAGTCACCTTTCTTTGTGGTGCTCCTACACTTTGGGTTGGTTCCTTAATAGAAGTAACAAAACTCACTAGGGATGCCAGACTTGTAAACCTAGTAATGAGTGCCAATATCCACCCAAAGGTTCATACTGCAGACCTTAGGGAAGATAGAGCTCGATTTTTATTCAGTCTCCTTCGTGGACATGATATTGACCTTGCAGCACACATAATTGATTTGATGATTCAAGCCCATCAAACTCAAACTGTGGTTGGAGCTCTTCCGTTTGGATCCCTGATTACTAAACTCCTTGGTTCTCAAGGGATTATTGCTCCTCCTGGAGTTCCTACCCGTAATCCGAAAGGTCCAATCAACAAAAAGACCATCGCTCAGAGTTTCTCTCATGCTTCAGTTCGAGATATTGAGGAGGAAGCTGATGGTACAGGATCCTCTCATCCACCTCCAGCCACGATTGATGATCTAGCCAGAATGATGAGAGAGATGCAGATGGATCTCTCAACGCATATTTCATCCCACCAGGAGTTCACCACAGAGATCCGTGGAAGACTTGGATCACTCGATGCAGCAGTGCTGGGCGTACAGAGAGATGTTCGTGATTTTCAAGCTTATTATGAGTCCCAGCTCACTTCTGATGATGAGCAGGAGTGATAGTTAGATTGATGTACTAGGATAGATACTCCTTATGGTTCATGTGTATATTTTGGAGTTTACCTTAATCCTAGTATTAGTTTGAGACTTAGATGTATTTTGACTTGGTTGTACTCAGTACAAACCTTTTTGGATGTTATTGACTTGGTTATGGATGTATGAATTTGGATGGTTTATTCTCATTCTCTTATATCTCATCTCATTTGATGTTTATGCATTAATTTTATTGTTTATAGTCCGCCTTTGGCATTTCGAGCCAAAAAGGGGGAGAGTGCATGATATGCATATGGATATAATATTGTGGAGAGTGCATGATATGCATATGGTATTGTGGATGATGATTTTGTGATTTTGTGGATGATGTTATGGATACATGATTAACCTATTATGGATTTAGTATTGTGGAATTGTGGATGTTATACATGTTTTACTTCTTCCCATATTTTATTTCCCATGCTTCACAGGTTTTTGATTTAGCATGTGCAGGCAAACAGGTTCTAAGTTTGGTGAATCATGACAAGTTAAAATGTCAAATGTCATGTAATTATTTTTGAGTCATGTAAAGGTCAATTTTCCATTTTTGAATCATTTGGGAAAATTTGAACCTAGTATATGAGTTAGTCTTGTTTTGCCCGGAATTGCCAAAGGGGGAGATTGTAAATCCCTAAGTAGGTGTTGGCAAATTCCGTGATCATTAGATAGGTCATGTGAGTCGAGTCGTGTTCAACTTGTCAGAAGAGAAGAGCTAAAGCATAAAGAAGATTGAAGAAAGTGAAGAAAAAGCTCCTACTCTGGATCTAGAAAGGTAATGGACTTAGAGACCCCTACCTAGGTTGGATTTGACTTAGATAACTCTAAACATACCTAGGAGGATAGTTTTAAACCTAATAAAGTTGTTTGATCTTAGTTGAATCAAATAAACATGAAAAGAAAAATGGTTTGGAAAAAATTCTGTCTCAACCGATCGCTCGGTGTTGAGACCGATCGATCGGTGGCCTACCGAGCGATCGGTGGCTATCGACTGGACAAAAAATTTGTATGGGGTATTTTTCCAGAGAGGTGATTTTTAACTGAGCGATCAGTTATGAGCACCGAGCGATTCGTTTTGGACCGAGCGATCGGTAATGAGCACCGCTCGATCGGTCCCCGTAAAAAGAATTTTTATTTTTCTGGATTCTTTTTTTAAACCCTATATAAACAACTTTTTGGAGACCTAATTCGGATCTTTGTTTATTTTTGAAAGAGTAGAGGTCTGAGAAACTCCTCTAGGGTTTTTCCCCTTATTCTTTTAGATCTTTGTTGATCCCTCCTCTTTGTTTGATCCTAGAGAATGCAAGTATAGATCTAAACCTTTGATCTTGCATTGTGTGATCTCAGATCTATATGAGATCCCTCTAGGGTTTGAAACTTCCTAAATTGATTCACAACCCTACACCTTGTGTGTGTGTCCGGTGTTTGATCCGGAGCCTTCGTGGAAGGAGATCGATCGTGTGTGATCGTGGTTTTGAAGTAGCTTGAGAAGATTTGATCGGTGTGGAACCGAAGCTGCTACGGCAGAGATCGAACCTGCTGGTTCGTGAAAATCAAGAGTAAGAGTCTATACCTAGGAACGTCATTTCTGTTTTGTTAAGGTCTTGTCTTGTACTTGAAATCTTTTCATAGTGAAGTTTGTTGCTGGACGAAGTCCCGTGGTTTTTTTTTCCCGTTAGGGTTTTTCACGTAAAAATCTTCTGTGTTTGATTTGTGTGGATTGTCTGAGTGAATTGTTCATTGATTTCTAAACATATTAATTGAAAAATAAAAATTGGTTAGAAATTATTAGATAGACCTATTCACCCCCCCTCTAGGTCTTAGAGATCATTGATCTGGATAAATTTCAAACCCAATCCGGGTTCAACCCTAATTAGCTTTTCTTTCTTGGGTTAGTATACTTTAATCCCTTAGGCATTTGAATACATTTGACTTTAATTTGGCTTATACTTAGGGAGTAGGTAACCATTGCAAAGTAGGAGTCCTAGGGTGCCTAATACCTTCCCCGGAACTTAACCAAGTCTTTTACCTAGAATTTCATGTAGACCAAGACCTTATCCACATCCCGAGGACTTATCTCTTCTGAATTAATAAGTTGCGACTCTCAAATCAATACCCGTGAGTATAGAATCCGTGCTCACATGACCCACAGCTAAAAACATCAAACAAATATCGATTTATTCTGGTAGCAATCGATTCTCTCACAAAATAGGTTGAGATAGCCTTTTATGCCAACTTCACAGCCTTTGTGATTCAACACTTTCTGGAAAGGACATCATTTGTCGATCGTTGTCCCGTTTGAGATTGTAACAGACAAAGCTATCAATTTCTGCAACAAGAGGATGACAGATCTCTATCAGAAGTTCAAGATACAGCATCACAACTCCACACCGTACAGGCCACAGACCAACGGTGCAGTTGAAGCTACCAACAAAAACATGAAGAAAATCATGGAAAGGATGGCAACCAATTACTTTGCTTGGCATAAGATGCTCCCATATGCACTCATAGCCTACAGAGCGTCCATCCGAACCTCAACTAGGGCAACACCATTTTTCTTGGTTATGGAATGGAAGCGGTCCTCCCTATCGAAGTAGAAATTCCATCACTCTAGGTGTTAATAGAAGCAGAATTCTCAGAAGCAAAATGGGCACAGACCTGATATGAGCAACTGAATTTGATAGAAGAAAGGCGATTGAAAGCCAATAATCACTCTCAGGCCTACCAGAGGTACATGGCTAGGGCATTCAATAAGAAAGTCAAGCCCCGAATCATTGAAGTTGGTGACCTGGTTCTCCAAAAAATGTTGTTAAATCACCCTGATCTGAGGGGCAAGTTCACTCCGAACTACGAAGGCCTATACATCTGTTAGCCTAAAAGGTTACAACCATATGACCCTCAATTAGTCTTAATGATGACATAAATAATGAAATGACTCTTATAATACTAATATCCTCCATAAGTACCTTTTTCTACACTGTTCAATAATTAAAGAAGAGATTTCAAGCAAAACTCAAGAACCTTCAATGAAAAAGACCAAGTCAAAGCATGACAATTTCAAATCAAAGCTTGAAGAAGATATTCAACTACAAGCAAAAAGGATTTTAGAAGATTGTCTTGAAGGCACTGCTACTGAAGACCATAGAAGCAAAATGATGAACTCCATCAAGGTCTAAGTTTAGGTAGTCAGTAGTGTGTCTAGGATTTCTTGTAAAAATCCTCAAGTAGTGAGTTGGCGAAAAAGCTCAAATTACCTTAGATTGACCATAGGTTCCTTGAACAAATATTAAAATATGATTAAGGACCTTAAAACATGATTATCTTACTCATAAAGGTTAAGTACAAAACCTTGGAATCAAATCCCATCTTAAAAGTTTTGAAAATGGATTCTGCAAATAAAAATGGCTTATATAGTTGATTAGATAGACCATCCAGTTGATCAGGCAGACCATCTAGTCGATCAGGCAAACCCTGTGATGGACTGGATAGAACAAATTTTTTCAAAATTTGTCTGCATATACTGATCAAGTTTGAACTCTTTATGAATCCATTTTGGATCATTCAAAAGATCAGTATGAGATGTTAACCATGTTTTATTAACATGTTAAAAGACTTTGGAAATCATGCAAATTATTAAAGTCTAAGAAAAAACATTAAAATCTAGATAAACTAAAAACTAAAAGATTTTTTGTCTATCCAGCCAAATTGGTGGACCATCCAGCCGATCAGGAGGTCCATCCAGTCGATCAGAAGACCCTTGTGATCGACTGGATAGAACAAAACTCACAAAATTTGGTTTATACGATCTAGCCGATCAGGAAACTGATCTAGGCAATCCGGTAACCATCCAGCCAATCAGATGACTCTTGTGATCGACTGGATAGTTCAGAAAAAATCTAAAACTTGCATTAAATGCTTAACGGCTATATTTATAATGGGTGAATTTTCTTTAAATGATCATCAACGATAATAAATTCTGGATCACTGTAAATATAAATCATTTTTGAAAGATCCGAGAACAATAACACATACTTTTACGTTGTTCTATTGAAAAATCATTCACTTGAGCTAAAAATCCCAAATCTGAAGAACGATACTCTGTTTTTCTCTTTGAGATGAATACCAATCTTCTACTTGAGAGATTTCTTAAAGTTTGCTATTCCATTCAAATCCAACTCTTAAAGGAGTTTGTATTTCATATTTAAGATCCAAATCCTTTCATTGTAATCATCCAAGAACCTGTGTGTTCTACAAAGTGAAGTTGCTGCTTCGTGTAAAACAGAGAGGGTTGATGGTTTGGCCCTGACCGAAAAAGGGGTTGTTGAAGGTTTGATCTCGACCGAAAGAGAGATTGTAAAATTTTTAGGCTTCACCAGTTTCAGAAGTCTGTATAGTCTTGGACTGTAGTGGAATCCTCTAAGCAGGTGTATCTTGAGGCGGAAGTAGGCTGGATTTGCCAAAACTCAATAACAAATCTGAGTTTGCAATCTGTAGAGTCCCAAACTTTTTTTGACATTATGCATGACACTTTCGTAGCCATTTTGACTTTAAAGTGGTATAATTAATAAATAAGGAAGAAATTGGAAATTCTGAAACGTCATTCAGAAATGTTCCTTTTCGAACTACGAACCCAACGCAAGTTGAATCGTCAAAATCGGACGAACGAGTCAAAAGATATGGCCAAAACAGTCTGGACCTGCAACCAATCGTAGCTCGGAATACACTAAGGACGTAGCTCAGAATGCACTTGAGGACGAGCTCTGGAGAGGCACTAAGGAAGTAGCTCGGAAGGCGCTAAGGACGTAGCTCGGAAGGCGCTAAGGACGTAGCTCTGACAACGTGCTCTGATAAGGCACAGACAACACATAGACAACGTACTCTGATAACGTATACGTTGTGCATCCGTTGTGCAACAGACAACGGGTACGTCGCGCAGCAGACAACGGATACGTTGTACAGCAACAACGTGTACGTTGTACAGCTTACAACGGGCACGTTGTACATAAGACAACGGACAACGTGTTCAGTACTATTCACAACGGACAACGAGTTCAGCACTATTCACAACGGACAACGTGTTCAGTACTATTCACAACGGACAACGTGTTCAGCACTATTCACAGCACAACGTGTGTGGCA
This sequence comes from Tetracentron sinense, assembly GCA_015143295.1. Classification (NCBI taxonomy): domain Eukaryota; kingdom Viridiplantae; phylum Streptophyta; class Magnoliopsida; order Trochodendrales; family Trochodendraceae; genus Tetracentron; species Tetracentron sinense. The sequence continues at coordinate 12,063,054 of CM026559.1, forward strand.
CTGTTCACAGCACAACGTGTGTGGCACTGTTCACAGCACAACGTGTGTGGCACTGTTCACAGCACCACAAGTTCAGCACTATTCACAGCACAACGTGTTTGGCACTGTTCACAGCACAACGAGTTCGGCACTCGCGTTTTTGGCAGAAATTTCAGTAAGGGTATTATGGTCTTTTGGTCGGTTTACTCTTACCTTAAGAGTTTAACCCGAGCCTTTAGGGCTTCATTTCGACACTTAGAGAGATTGGGAGATAAGAAGAGAGGAGAGGGCGATTCCTAAACCTAGGGTTTCCATTTTGGAGAGAAATCAAGGGGTTTGTGAACCCACACTCAACTCAAGCCCATTTTCTTCAAGATCAAGGCACAAGCTCGTGAGGAGCATCTCCTCAAGCTAGGGCAGCAACTCACTGTTGTTTTTGGAAGGGGATTTCTTCCTCACTTGATCAAGGTCGGTACTTCTTACTACCCTCCTGGTTATAGTTCCTCTTTTCCCTCTATTTCTTTTGATTTTCTTTCATTTACACATGTGCTATGAGATGGATGGTTGTGAATGGTGAATGGAGATGGAATGGGCGGTTGGATGCCAATGGTTGTGTGGTGATGATTAAAATGGGGAGGGCATTGTATCCATAATAAACACACATTTATGATGAGAGTAAACTCACTTAGAAAAGTATGATTTAGGTTTAAATGAATAATGAATAATGAACACACCATGTTTGATGAAATGCCAAGGTGAATAAAGTGAGTTGTAAATTAGGAAATGCATGCCTAATAAATTATGGAAATTGCTAGGGCCTATGATAGTGTGTTTTCTTGCTTTCCCTAAATGATATGAATATTACATTGCTCAATCATTGATGTTATATGTGTTGTGAAATTACCCAAATGTCATATTTAAATTTAAATGCAAGTATGTACATGGTTCCCACGAGCACGGCATGCATGACATGATTTATCGAGGTTTTCAAGAACATGGTTAGAGGTGGGACATATCCTACGATATGTTTTATCTCGCTCTTGGCAAGGACAAGTCAATCATGCATTATCATAAGAAGGGTCTCCCTTCCCTCGCAAGTACATACATATCATAAGAAGGGTTTCCCTTCCCTCGCAAGTACATCTCACAAGGACATCTCATAAGTGAAAGGACATGACATGAGCATTTAGGAAGAAGGGTCTCCCTTCCCTCACAAGTAGTTTACTTTTCCAAGCATGATACAAGCATGACATGACACGGCATGACAAGCATGAGCATTTTAGGAAGAAGGGTCTCCCTTCCCTCACAAGTAGATTACTTTTCCGAACAAGCAAGCATGATACATGACATGACAAGCATGGGCATTTAGGAAGAAGGGTCTCCCTTCCCTCACAGTAGTTTAATTTTCCAAGCAAGCATGACATGGCATGACACACATGACACGCATGATACGATAAGATAAGACAAACATGACAAGTTTTCAAGCACGGAAATGGTATTTTCAGTCAAGTCAAGTGCACGGTGTTTTCAAGGGTGTTATCGGCTTTTCATGAAATGCAAGCATGATTATAAATTGCCTTATTTCCTTGTTATGATATTGATGGCTCCTGCTTTATATATGTGAAATGCTTCCTGCTTCCTATACTGCTATGGTTTTGCTATGACTATTGGTTAGTATTTAGTACCCGCTGAGTATTCCATGCTCAGCCGTACTTCTTATGTCGGTAGGTTATGAGGGAGCTGCTGCTCCATTTGATGTTTGTGCTCCTGGTCCATGGGTGGAAGAGGAGTACGTCGAGGAGCCTTAAGAGGAACCTCCAGTAGAGGGTTACCATTAGGTAGTTGTAGATTCTGAGTGGTTTAGCTGTGGGTGAGATGAGAGATATACATTCATGTATTTTGGCGGGTTTGTCCGCACTTTCTTCTGGTTACTTTTTGTATAAACTTGGACCATATGTATATACAAAGAGGTTTGGTAGACTTCCGCTGTGCTTTATGGTTATGTTTCTGCTATGATGTCCTCTATTGTATATGCTCCGCTGTGCTTTATGGTTATGTTTCTGCTATGATGTCCTCTATTGTATATGCTCTGTAGGTTTTGCAGGTTGGTTGTCAAGCAAGTCATGATTAGTCGTCCAAAGTTCACTCTAACTCCTAGGGTGGGTTTCGGGTCGCGACAGAAGTGGTATCAGAGCTTAGGCTTTAGGTCTTTAGGGTCATTTAGAATCTTATACCACGGCTTGACAAGAGCAAATGTTAGGAAACAAGTTAGGAAGGAAGTAAGTCGGGAGCGAGTCTGGTTCCAAGTGTAAGACTAGACTTTAGTCTTAGTCTAAAATGGTTGCTTTAACCAAGTACGGTCCTAGGTACGCTAGAACACTAAAGTATAAGTATAATGTGATGAATACTCTGATGACTTGATGTGATGTATATTAGTATTATACAACTAATACAAATTGAATTATTGTGAAACGACATTGAAATAAACTGTGGTTTCAAGTGAGACTCATGTGGTGCTATTGTTCTCAGGACTTTAGTCATGAGGCGGGGCACACGGGGTCGTGGATCACATACCAGAGCTTCCTCTTCTTCACGGGATGAGGATGAGCAGCCGGACCTCTCTCAGGTCTTAGGCTCTATTGCTGAGACACTCGCCATACTGGCGGCTCGGCAAGCTATACCATCGTCGGCGGCACCTACTCCACCGCCCGCAGCTCCAGTACATCGTACAGCTGGAGTTGAGGCATTCCGGAGATTGAGGCCTCCATCCTTCCACGGGAGTGTGGACCCTCTTACTGCGGAGGCTTGGATCCTCCAGGTTGAGAAGATATTTGCGGTGCTCTCTCCTACTGAGGAAGAGAAAGTGGCGTGGGTAATTTTTATGCTAGAGGGCGAAGCCCACCATTGGTGGTTGTCCGCATTGAGGACACGGGACTTGACCATGCAAGGTCAACCGTGGACTTGGGAGGAGTTTAAGGACACGTTCTATAAGAAGTATTTCCCGGTTGGAGCTCGGGAAAAGAAAGAGAGAGAATTTATCAACCTTGAGCAAGGTTCGATGTCTGTGGCCGCTTATGAGGCTAAGTTCTTGGAGCTATCACGCTTCGCGACACACATGCTTGCCACCGAGGCAATGAAGGCGAGGAGGTTTGAGCAAAGGCTCAAGGATGTCATCATGGAGAAAGTGTCGGTCTTCAGGCACGCCACTTACGCCGAAGTAGTGGATAAAGCCTTGTTGGTTGAGACCAATTCAGAGACCGTGTCCAAGAAGAGAGAATTGGCGAGAGGCCAATCTAGTGGTTCGGTACCTTTAGAGAGGCGGGCCCGGACTGGTCCTTATCAGTATACATGGCCAGCACCACAGATGAGGCCGACTTATGCACCTCCAGCACCCCGGCAGTACGTGCCACGGGCACCTCGACCTCAGGCTCTTCCGGCCCCACGGCCAGTTACACCTCAGGCAGCGAGGTATACACCACCTTCGGCCCCTCCGGCCTACACATATGAGGTCTGCACTTCATGCGGCAAAAGGCATCCGGTAGGAGATTGCCGAAGAGCATCTGGTGAATGTTATCATTGCGGTCGCCAGGGCCACATGATCAGGGATTGCCCTAGCCGGCATTTACCAGGCCAGTCTCAGGGTAGTAGGCCCCCAGCACGCCCAGTAAGATCATACCAGGCGTCATCTCAGACTACCCGGTCTACACCTCAGTCTCGCCAGGCAAACCAGGGGCGAGTTTTTGCCTTGACAGAGGGTGATGCACTTGCATCTGATGATGTGGTGCAAGGTACGCAGTTAGAGTTAATTTCTTTATTTGTGATTATTATGTTATGCTCTATTCTCTGCGTACGTACTTGGCATGTTCTATATGTATATATACCTACATGTATACGCTGTTGATGCATGGATTAACTCCGCTAGTTAAAATTTCAGGAACCCTACTAGTCAATGAGTATTTGGCTCGAGTGTTGATTGATACCGGGTCTACTCATTCGTTTGTCTCGTCGAGTTTTTTAGAAGGCTTTTCTGTGGAGCCTAGTCAGCTAAAACCAGAGTTAGCCATTTTGACTCCGCTCGGCAAAACAGTATTGGCAGATAAAGTGTGTAGAAATAGTGCGGTCCAAGTTGGAAGCCACGAGTTGGCAGTTGATCTCATCGTCCTTGGATTCCAAGACTTTGATGTTATATTGGGAATGGATTGGTTAGCAACACATCATGGGCATGTAGCTTGCTTTGAGAAGATGGTACTCTTCAAGCCGGTAGAAGGAAAACCATTTCACTTTCGAGGGTTGAGAAGTAGAGACATTGCCCGCTTTGCGGCGTTGAGCTTAGCTAACTCTGAAGCAAAGGACTCATCGACTATTTCGGTTGTGAGTGAATTCTTGGATGTATTTCCAGAGGAGTTGCCAGGATTGCCTCCAGACAGGGAGATTGAGTTTGTGATTGAGCTTGCACCAGGCACAGCTCCTGTTTTCAGAGCTCCGTATAGAATGGCCCCTATTGAACTCAAAGAGTTAAAGACCCAGTTGGAAGAATTACAAGGTCTTGGTTTCATTCGACCAAGTGTCTCACCGTGGGGTGCCCCGGTGTTGTTTGTTAAGAAGAAAGATGGCTCGATGCGGATGTGCGTCGATTACAGGCAATTGAACAAAGTCACTATAAAGAATAGGTATCCCTTGCCTAGGATTGATGACTTGTTCGATCAGTTGAAGGGAGCGAGATTTTTCTCGAAGATAGACCTTCGATCAGGTTATCACCAGTTGAAGATTAAGGTGGAAGATGTTCCCAAAACTACTTTCAGGACTCGGTATGGACACTACGAGTTCTTGGTGATGCCTTTTGGACTTACGAGCGTGCCGGAAACCTTTATGGATTTGATGAACCGGGTGTTCCGGCCATATCTTGATAGGTGCGTGATTGTATTTGTTGATGACATTTTGGTCTATTCCCAGACACGGGAAGATCACACACGCGACCTATGCCTTGCTTTGGAAATGCTAAGAGAACACAAGCTATACGCCAAACTTAGCAAGTGTGAGTTTTGGTTGGAAGAGGTGGCATTCCTAGGCCACGTTGTATCAGTGGAAGGCATTTCGGTGGATCCAAAGAAGATAGAGGCAGTCATGAGTTGGGCGAGGCCCAAGAGTGTTACCGAGATACGCAGCTTTCTTGGGTTGGCAGGCTACTACAGGAGATTCGTAGAGGGTTTCTCTAGCCTTGCAGCACCGCTCACTTACCTGACAAGGAAGAACGCCAAGTTTGTATGGAGTGATAAGTGCGAGATCAGTTTCATGGAACTGAAGAAGAGGCTTACTACAGCTCCTGTCCTTACTGTGCCATCTGGACCTTATGGGTATGAGGTGTATAGTGATGCCTCACACGTTGGACTTGGGTGTGTACTCATGCAGCACAAGAAAGTCATTGCCTATGCATCGAGGCAATTGAAGGAGCATGAGAAGAATTACCCCACGCACGACTTAGAGCTTGCCGCAGTCGTGTTTGCACTCAAGATTTGGCGACATTACTTATATGGGGTAGAATTCTATGTGTATACGGACCACAAGAGCCTCAAGTACCTCTTTTCCCAAACGGAATTGAATCTAAGGCAACGGCGTTGGATGAAATTTCTGAAGGACTATGATTGTACCATTCAATACCACCCGGGTAAAGCAAATATAGTGGCTGATGCTTTGAGTAGAAGACCTCAGGGGTTGTTAGCACACATGTTGGTTCAAGAATGGAAGCTACTAGAAGATTTGGAAAATCTGGACATTAGTGTGAATGACTCTGTTCGTAGTCCTATCTTGGCAAATGTCATGGTTCGTCCATACATTATAGATTTGATCCAAGAATACCAAGCCACGGATGCTGAATTGTTGGCTTATCGGGACAAGGAAGTTGCCAAGGGTAGTGACGACTTTTCTCTCACTAGCCGAGGTGCTATCACATTCAAAGGAATGCTGTGTGTCCCAGCCAATGCAGATCTTCAGAGGGAGATTATGGATGAAGCCCACCGGACAAAGTACACTGTGCATCCAGGGGGTACAAAGATGTACCGGAACCTCAAGAGTCACTTTTGGTGGCGAAATATGAAGAAGGATGTTGCAGAATATGTGGCACGGTGCTTAGTGTGCCAACAGGTGAAAGCAGAACACATGCGACCCGCCGGTCTATTGCAGTCTCTTCCTATTCCCGAGTGGAAATGGGAGAACATATCCATGGATTTCATAGTTGGCTTACCAAAGACGGCAAGGGGCTCAGATGCGATATGGGTAGTAGTGGATCGTTTGACAAAGTCCGCCCATTTCTTACCCTACCGTACTACCTTCAACTCTAGTCAGTTGGCTGCACTATACATCAAGGAAGTAGTTAGACTACATGGGGTGCCAGTCAGTATTGTGTCAGATCGGGATCCAAGATTCACATCAAGATTCTGGAAAAGTTTTCAGGAAGCTATGGGTTCCCGACTTGATTTCAGCACCACTTTTCATCCACAGACGGATGGACAAACCGAGAGAGTGAACCAAGTCGTTGAAGACATGCTTCGGGCTTGTATGTTGGATTTCAAAGGCAGTTGGGAAGAGCACTTGCCTTTGGTTGAATTCGCCTATAATAACAGCTATCAGGCGAGTATCCAAATGGCGCCATTTGAGGCCTTGTATGGGCGAAGTTGTAGGTCTCCTCTCTATTAGGATGAGGTAGGAGAAAGGAAAGTACTTGGTCCGGAGTTGATTGAGCAAACTGCAAACACAGTTAAGATCATTCAGGATCGATTGAAAGCCACTCAAGATCGCCAGAAAAGTTATGCGGACACGCGCCGAAGGGACTTGGAATTCCAGGTTGGGGATCGAGTCTTTGTGAAAGTATCTCCTAGCAAAGAGATCATGAGATTTGGCAAGCGAGGCAAGCTCAGTGCTCGGTATGTTGGGCCTTTTGAGATTATCACGCGAGTTGGTGAGGTTGCTTACAGGGTAGCTCTCCCACCTCACATGGCCGCAGTTCACAACGTCTTCCATGTGTCTATGCTTCGGAAGTACATTGCGGATCCTTCACATGTCATAGACTTGGAACCGTCGGAGATTCGATAGGACCTCACCTTGATTGAAAAGCTGGTTCAGATTTTGGATCGAAGAGATCAAGTGCTTCGCAACAAGACAATCCCTTTGGTTCTTGTGCAATGGCAACACCATGCTCAGGAAGAAGCTACATGGGAGCGTGAAGCCGAAGTCAAAGCAAAGTACCCAGAACTAATTAAAGGAGTTTTGTATAAGTTTGTATATGAATTGTAATTTTCTTTTTGGTTTGTAATGCAAGTAGTGTCTAAATTTCGAGGACGAAATTTTTGTAAGGGGGGAGGATGTAGAGCCCCGAACTTTTTTTGACATTATGCATGACACGTTCGTAGCCATTTTGACTTTAAAGTGGTATAATTAATAAATAAGGAAGAAATTGGAAATTCTGAAATCAGTCAGAAATGTTCCTTTTCGAAGTACGAACCCAACGCAAGTTGAATCGTCAAAATCGGACGAACGAGTCAAAAGATATGGCCAAAACAGTCTGGACCTGCAGCCAATCGTAGCTCGGAATGCACTAAGGACGTAGCTCGGAATGCACTTGAGGACGAGCTCTGGAGAGGCACTAAGGAAGTAGCTCGGAAGGCGCTAAGGACGTAGCTCGGAAGGCGCTAAGGACGTAGCTCTGACAACGTGCTCTGATAAGGCACAGACAACACATAGACAACGTACTCTGATAACGTATACGTTGTGCATCCGTTGTGCAACAGACAACGGATACGTCGCGCAGCAGACAACGGATACGTTGTACAGCAACAACGTGTACGTTGTACAGCTTACAACGGGCACGTTGTACATAAGACAACGGACAACGTGTTCAGTACTATTCACAACGGACAACGAGTTCAGCACTATTCACAACGGACAACGTGTTCAGTACTATTCACAACGGACAACGTGTTCAGCACTATTCACAGCACAACGTGTGTGGCACTGTTCACAGCACAACGTGTGTGGCACTGTTCACAACACCACGTGTTTAGCACTATTCACAGCACAACGTGTTTGGCACTGTTCACAGCACAACGAGTTTGGCACTCGCGTTTTTGGCAGAAATTTCAGTAAGGGTATTATGGTCTTTTGGTCGGTTTACTCTTACCTTAAGAGTTTAACCCGAGCCTTTAGGGCTTCATTTCGACACTTAGAGAGATTGGGAGATAAGAAGAGAGGAGAGGGCGATTCCTAAACCTAGGGTTTCCATTTTGGAGAGAAATCAAGGGGTTTGTGAACCCACACTCAACTCAAGCCCATTTTCTTCAAGATCAAGGCACAAGCTCGTGAGGAGCATCTCCTCAAGCTAGGGCAGCAACTCACTGTTGTTTTTGGAAGGGGATTTCTTCCTCACTTGATCAAGGTCGGTACTTCTTACTACCCTCATGGTTATAGTTCCTCTTTTCTCTCTATTTCTTTTGATTTTCTTTCATTTACACATGTGCTATGAGATGGATGGTTGTGAATGGTGAATGGAGATGGAATGGGCGGTTGGATGCCAATGGTTGTGTGGTGATGATTAAAATGGGGAGGGCATTGTATCCATAATAAACACACATTTATGATGAGAGTAAACTCACTTAGAAAAGTATGATTTAGGTTTAAATGAATAATGAATAATGAACACACCATGTTTGATGAAATGCCAAGGTGAATAAAGTGAGTTGTAAATTAGGAAATGCATGCCTAATAAATTATGGAAATTGCTAGGGCCTATGATAGTGTGTTTTCTTGCTTTCCCTAAATGATATGAATATTACATTGCTCAATCATTGATGTTATATGTGTTGTGAAATTACCCAAATGTCATATTTAAATTTAAATGCAAGTATGTACACGGTTCCCACGAGCACGACATGCATGACATGATTTATCGAGGTTTTCAAGAACATGGTTAGAGGTGGGACATATCCTACGATATGTTTTACCTCGCTCTTGGCAAGGACAAGTCAATCATGCATTATCATAAGAAGGGTCTCCCTTCCCTCGCAAGTACATACATATCATAAGAAGGGTTTCCCTTCCCTCGCAAGTACATCTCACAAGGACATCTCACAAGTGAAAGGACATGACATGAGCATTTAGGAAGAAGGGTCTCCCTTCCCTCACAAGTAGTTTACTTTTCCAAGCATGATACAAGCATGACATGACACGGCATGACAAGCATGAGCATTTTAGGAAGAAGAGTCTCCCTTCTCTCACAAGTAGATTACTTTTCCGAACAAGCAAGCATGATACATGACATGACAAGCATGGGCATTTAGGAAGAAGGGTCTCCCTTCCCTCACAAGTAGTTTACTTTTCCAAGCAAGCATGACATGGCATGACACACATGACACGCATGATACGATAAGATAAGACAAACATGACAAGTTTTCAAGCACGAAAATGGTATTTTCAGTCAAGTCAAGTGCACGGTGTTTTCAAGGGTGTTATCGGCTTTTCATGAAATGCAAGCATGATTATAAATTGCCTTATTTCCTTGTTATGATATTGATGGCTCCTGCTTTATATATGTGAAATGCTTCCTGCTTCCTATACTGCTATGGTTTTGCTATGACTATTGGTTAGTATTTAGTACCCGCTGAGTATTCCATGCTCAGCCGTACTTCTTATGTCGGTAGGTTATGAGGGAGCTGCTGCTCCATTTGATGTTTGTGCTCCTGGTCCATGGGTGGAAGAGGAGTATGTCGAGGAGCCTTTAGAGGAACCTCCAGTAGAGGGTTACCATTAGGTGGTTGTAGATTCTGAGTGGTTTAGCTGTGGGTGAGATGAGAGATATACATTCATATATTTTGGCGGGTCTGTCTGCACTTTCTTCTGGTTACTTTTTGTATAAACTTGGACCATATGTATATACATAGAGGTTTGGTAGACTTCCGCTGTGCTTTATGGTTATGTTTTCGCTATGATGTCCTCTATTGTATATGCTCTGTAGGTTTTGCAGGTTGGTTGTCAAGCAAGTCATGATTAGTCGTCCAAAGTTCACTTTAACTCCTAGGGTGGGTTTCGGGTTGCGACACAATCCTTAACTCTTTCCCCTACTTTGTGTGCTTTACATTGTTAAATTAGTATTACTTTGTTGCATTTCCCTTTGATATTTAATTTTCGCTCTTAACGGGTAAAAATTTTTTAAATTGCCATTGACCCTATTCACCCCCCCTTTAGGGTTCATATCTAGGCAACAAGTGGTATCAAAGCTAGAAACTCTTTTCTAATCTAAAAAATCTTAAGTTCAAAGATCTTTTAAATGGCAAGTAATCATTTTACAGCTAGCTTTGGAGAGGGACAATCCACAACCAGACCACCCCTATTTAATGGTGAACAGTATAACTACTGGAAACTAGGATGATGTATTACATCCAAGCTTTGGATTACCAATGCTAGAAAGTAGTCATCTAAGGTCCCTATCTTCCTTGTAAGACTATCAATGATGTGCAAGTTCATAAAGGTGAGGAAGAATGAGATGAAGCTGATATTAAGCTAATCCATATTAATGCCAAGTCATTAGCAACCTTTACTGTGCCCTTAATCCCCAAGAATTCAATAGAGTATCTGGTTATGATTCAGCCAAAGAAATTTAGGATAAATTACAAGTTACATATGAGGGAACTAAACAAGTAAATGATGAGAAAATCAATATGTTAGTTCACAAATATGAACTATTTAGAATGGAGAAGGATGAATCCATTGCTGATATGTTTACACGTTTGACTAATATTACTAATGGTTTAAAATCTCTTGGTAAAACATATACTAATGCAGAAACTATGAGGAAAATTCTGCGATCTCTACCAAAGGAGTGGTCCCCCAAAGTTACTGCTATTCAAGAAGCCGAAGACCTCACCAAATTCAGTATGGATGAGCTGTTGGGTTCACTGATGACTCATGAAGTTATAATGAAGGAGCATCAATCAGATGAACCAAGAGCAAGAAGAGGATTGGCCTTGAAAGCCTCTCAACCTATTGAGAGTGAAGAAGAAGAGGAAAGTGAAGAGGATGAAGACTTCTCACTGATGGTAAGGAAGTTCAAGAAATTTCTTACACGCAAGAAGAACTTCAAAAAGAGGCCATACAAGAAGGAGTTCTCCAAAGAACTAGCAAAGGGAGAACCAAGCAAGAAGGAATCGATCACATGCTATGAATGCAAGACACCAGGCCATATGAGATCGGAATGTCCTCAACTTGCCAAAAGTAAGAAGTACAATAAGAGAGCCATGAAGGCCACTTGGGATGATTCAGAAGATAGTAACTCTGAAGCATCAAGTGATGAGGAGACAGCAAATCTATGCCTCATGGCACTCGAAAATGATGATGTAACCTCTTCCTCCAATGACTCTCTTTCTTATGAAGAAATAAGAGAAGCTTTTGATGATTTATATACTGAATTTAGAAAACTTGCTTCTAAAAATAAATCTCTTAAAAAGGAAAATCTTTTACTTCTTACATCACATGAAAAACTTCTAAAAGAAAATGAAGAATTGAAGATGTAAGAAAATGTTCAATCATCTCCAATTCCCACATGCAATTGTGATGAGAATAAAGAAAAGATCAAGGACTTGACCAAAATTACTTTCAGACTTTCAACTGGAGAAAAGAATTTGGCAAGAATTTTGGGCCAACAAACTTGTGTTTTTGAAAAAGCTGGACTTGGGTACAACCCTATGTTAAAGCAAAAAGATTATCAAAAATTCTTTTCAAAACCCCCTAGTAGTTCAACTACCCTTTCAACTGCTTTTTATAATTTTAACAAAAAGGTGGTAGTAAGAAAAGTTTGGGTTCCAAAAGGGACTTCTCCTCCCAAGACTAACTATAGAGGACCCAAGATGATTTAGGTACCATAGAAAGTTACTTAAACTTATCTTGTAGGTATGCTTCAAGTCAAATTCCTCCAAAACAGTGTGGTTTTTGGATAGTGGTTGTTCGAGGCACATGAGTGGGAATAGAGAGCTATTCATATCTATCTCTCCTAAAGATGGAAGGCATGTGACCTTCGGGGACAACGCGAAGGGGAAGATCATCGGCATAGGTAATGTTGGTAAGAACTCTTCTACTCTTATTGAAAATATTTTATTAGTAGAATGACTTAAACATAATTTGATTAGTATTAGCCAACTCTGTGACAAATGATTAATTGTTTCTTTTAAATCAAATCTATGCATAATTAAAGATAAAGATAATGTCAATACTTTGTTTATAGTACATAGAAATCAGAATGTGTACACTCTTGAATTTGATGATTTAACTGCTCAAAATATGATGTGTCTATCTACTGTTAATGAAGCTAGTTGGTTGTGGCATAAACGTTTAGGTCATGCTAGTATGAAATTACTTTCTAAATTATCTAAGAATGACTTAGTAAAAGGTCTCCCGAAGACCACATTTATCAAAGATAAAATATGTGATGCATTTCAACTTGAAAAACAAGTAAAATTATCATTCAAGAATAAGAAAATAATCTCAACCTCTAGGCCTTTAGAACTTCTTCATATGGACTTGTTTGCACCCAATGAAGTAGTTAGCCTAGGTGGTAAAGCATATACCTTTGTGATTATTGATGACTATTCTAGTTATACATGGGAATTGTTTTTATCAAACAAAAGTAAGCACCTAATCTATTTAAGAAATTTTGTAATAGAGTGCAAAATGAAAAATGATATACTATCAATAACATAAGAAGTGATAGAGGTGGTGAATTCAAAAATAAGGAACTTAAACTATATTGTGAAGAAAATGGTTTTAACTATAACTTCTCAGCTCCAAGAACTCCGCAACAAAATGTAGTTGTTGAAAGGAAGAATAAATCTCTTCAAGAGATGGTTAGAACAATACTAAATGAGCATAAACTTCCTAATTATTTTTGGGCTGAAGCCATTAATACCTCTTGTTATGTTATTAATAGGGTAATAATAAGAAACAAATTAATAAAAACCCCTTATGAGCTATGAAAAGGAAGATCCCCTAATATTAGATACTTTAAGGTGTTTGGATGAAAATGCTTTATTTTAAATAACAAACACCACTTAAAGAAATTTGATCCTAAAGCTAATGAAGGAATCTTCTTAGGTTATTCAAATAATAGCAAAGCTTATAGGATATTTAATAAGAAATCATTAAATATTGAAAAATCTATACATGTAGTCTTTGATGAAGCTAATCCTTTTGAAAAGACAAAATCAATTGAAGATGATGAGGAAACTAAAATTAAGAATATTTCTAAAGAAATCTCTAATCTTGAATTAAATAATCAATAAAAGGAACAACAAGAACTTAATAATGATAATCTTGTTGAAAATGAAGATGAGGAAGAAATTGAAAATGAAGAATCAATTAAATTACCTAAAGCTTGGAGATTAAATAAAGATCATTCTAAAGACCTAATCCTTGGTGACTTAGAAAAGGGAGCTAGAACAAGAAGAAACATATGCAATAATCTAGCTTTCCTTTCTCAAATTGAACCTAAGAATGCCCATGAAGCTATTGAAGATGAATCTTGGGGCATTGCAATGCAAGAAGAACTTAACCAATTTGAAAGAAACCAAGTTTGGGATTTAGTGCCTAGACCAAATGATAAATCAATTATTAGTACTAAATGAGTATTCAGAAATAAAAATGATGAATCTAGAAATATAATTAAAAACAAAACTAGGTTGTTGCAAAGTGAAGTTGTTACTTCGTGTAAAACAGAGAGAGTTGTGCTCTATTGGTTGTTGGTTTGGCCCTAACCGAAAGAGGGGTTGTTGAAGGTTGGAACTCGACCGAAAGAGAGATTGTAAAAGGTTTAGGCTTCACCAGTTTAAGAAGTCTATACAATCGTGGACTGTAGTGGAATCCTCTAAGCGGGTGTAGCTTGAGGTGGGGAGTAAGATGGATTTGCCGAACCTCGATAATAAATTTGAGTTTGCATTCCTTAACTCTTTCCCCTACTTCGTGTGTTTTACATTGTTAAATTAGTAGTACTTTGTTGCATTTCCCTTTGATATTTAATTTCCACTCTTAATGGGTAAATAATTTTTAAATTGTCATCGACCTTATTCACCCCCCCTCTAAGGTCCATATCTGAGCAACAACATCGTTCGAGACAAATTCTCCGGCGGTGCCCTCCGACTTGGACGTATGGATGATGAAGACCTCCTAGAGCTCGTCAAAATGGACAAAGTTAAACGATACTACACTTAGGGTCTAGATCTGAGAGGGGCTTTACACTCATAGATTCTTTGAGAAATGACAGGAAGCCATCCTTGGTACCCTCCTTATCCCCAGCAATGTAAACGATTTTTAAATCAATGAAATCTGTTAGTTAGCCCCTTGAGCCTAACAACCCTTCTTTCATATGACTTCTTTCAGGGACACCCTCCCTTGCCCTTTGCGGCATTTGTTTGACCTACGTCATGACCTAATCCTGCAAAGGGTATGTAGGCAACCTAACAATCAGGTGCGGTCACCAGAGGCATCAAGATGTCTCCAAGTGAAGTCAAAACTTCTCCAAAGCCTCCCCGTAGAGTCAAACTTTCCCCAAACAGAGTCAAAACTCTCCCAACTTCCCCAACAGAGTCAACTCTTAAGGATATAAATTTTTCATCAAAGGAAAACCCAAAATTGATATTGAAACATTCTCAAAAGTCAGGGACTCGCCATAGAGGCAACCTCTCCAGACTCCCTCCCTAGCAGAATCAACCTCCACACAGAAATCTTTCAGGCAGAACCTCTCCCAAATATTTTCTCTAGCAGAGTACATCTCTCTCAAAACTCCCTAAATGAGTCTGTCCCAAATGGAAAAAAACCCCAAAGTTAGCCTCTGTCAAGATGAGGATTCCCTAGGATGCAAATCAATTGCAACAGGAGAAATCCCTAAGTGAGCACAAATCAATTGCAATAGGAGAAATCCCAGGGTGTCCCAAACTTCGGTCCCCTAGCCTACATTTTGTCCCAATCTAAGTCCTCTTAGATCTCCTAAAAGCTATGAGTGCAAGCAGAGTATCACATTTACATCCTCAATGGAACACAATCGCTAGCGGAGCACCATCCAGGGCAACGAAGGGAGAAGACCCATTTCCTCAACAAATCGCGGGCATGAGTAAAAACCGGCAATGACCTCATTGTGCAAAAATCACGCGACCCCAGACCTGGTCTTACGAATAGGGGCAAAAAAGGGACAAAAATCTATCAGCTTCATAGGCATGAGGAAAACCGGCAACAACCTCATTGCGCAAAAATTATGCGTATCCCATGACTTGGTCATTCCTAGGGTAAAAAAGGGAGAAAAGATGAAGAGCAGTTTGACAACAAAATCCAGTAGCAATCAGTCTTACTAGATTCCTAACTATCCCTAACAGAGATTCCACCAAGGACAATTCCCTAGCGGAAAGTTAATCCTCAATGGTCTACAATAGTGTCCCATTCCCCAGCGGATCCTCGCTAGAAGTGTCCAACTACTTTCTACACTTTAGCAAGCTCTCCCCAGCAAGAGTCTTCAGTCTTCAACAACAGTGAGACAAGCTTGTCTACCCCTAGTGGCGACAAATCCTCTATTTAATCATACCCCACTCTTCGAGAGTAAAAAACAGACCACAAATCCCCTCTAGGCCCTGACAAAGGTAATTTACTAGCAAATCTAAAAGCTAGCTAAACATTTTTTTGTCAAAATTAAAAACTTTTGCAAAATTCCGCAACATCTTTTATAAACATTTTTCAAACAAAACTTCTGGTACTAAGACATGATCGTACCGATCTGCACTAAGCAGCCCTAGCAAGACAAGCAGAAGAAGCCGACACCGCGCATCCCCGCAAGACGCAATCAAGAGAGTCATGAGAAAATATCCTCGCCTTTATCCCCTGCATGACATCATTTTGTATAGTGTCACACCCTATGTGACTAAACTCCTCAGAACCACTCAACGTGATCAAAATCCAATGCCTTTGGGCTATTTCAAAATCAATCTGGCTAGTGCCTCTAGGACATAACACACCTCCTTTCGACACCCCCGTGTGTCCTTGACATTCTATGTGCCCCTTGACAAATTCGTCATACTGTAGCTTACCTCCTGCATGTTCCCGACATCCTGTGTGCTCCTTGACAATGTCGTCATACTGCGGCATTACCTCCTGCATGTCCCCTTTTGACACCCCTGTGTGTCCTTGACATCCTATGTGCCTCTTGATAAAATCGTCATACCGTCACATTACCTCTTGCAAGTCTCCAACATCGTGTGTGCCCCTTGACAATCTCGTCATACCGCAACATTACTTCCTGCATATCCCCTTTCGATACCCCTATGTGTCCTTGATATCATGTGTGCCCCTTGACAAACTCATCATACAGTGGCATTACCTCCTGTATGTCCCCAACATCTTGTGTATCCCTTGATAAATCCGTCATACTGTGATACCTCCTGCAAGTCCCCCTTCGACACTTCCATGTGTCCTTGATATCCTGTGTGCCCCTTGATAAACTCGTCATACAGCGACATTACCTCCTGCATGTTCTTGTTACAACAATCCCGTGTGTCCTCAACATCCTGTGTGCCACTTGACAAACTCGTCATATCACGACATTACCTCCTACATGTCCCTATTCGACACCCCCATGTGTCCTTGACATCCTGTGTGCCTCTTGATAAACTCATCATACCATGACATTACCTCCTGCATGTCCCTCTTACGACATCCCCGTGTGTCCTCGACATCCTGTGTGCCCCTTGACAAATTCGTTATACCGTGGCATTACCTCCCGCATGTCCCCTTTCGACACCCCCGTGTGTTCTCGACATCCTATCTGTACCTTAACAACTCACTTGTTATACCGCTACACCTCCTACATGTCTCCCTTTGCCAGCTCGTGTGTCCTCGACATCTTGTGTGTACCTTGACAACTCACTTGTCACACCATTACACCTTCTGCATTTCTTGCTTTTGACACTCTACGTGTCCTTTGTTTGTTCTAGCTAAGCACCTCTGGGTAACGCCATAACAACCAATCTGGTCGCCGCCTCCAGGCGACACATTTTTCGGCTAGTGCCTTTGGGATATGCCATCTTTCATAAACATCCATTAATCCCCAGTGAATGGCCCTGATGACTTCTTCTTTCCCCAGCTTGCTCATATTTCCAGCTGGTATAGGCCGGCACATAACACCCACCATTTGCACAGCATGCATACATATCATCATCTCTAAAAAATCAATCTTGGTGTAAGAATAGGATAATTCTAGTATTTGACATTCCATTGCCAACTTGGCATTCTCCGACAAAGAGGGGCAGTTGTAAGCACCCAATTTTTACACCCATTCCTAATCATGGTTAATCATCTTAGTTATGGTTAATACTCTTTAACCCTAGGATAACTCTAGTCAAGCCCTAGTCAAACCCTAGGCAAACCTTAGGCCTAACCCTATGCAAGCCCTAGGCAAACCATAGGTCAAACCTTAGTCAAACCTAGTTAAACCCTAGTCCTAAGCCTAGGATAACCTTAGGACGAAATTCCTAGGGCCCAAGGCCTATTTCTAAGCCTAGGAACCAAAAAACCAAAGCCAAACCATCCTGTGGGCCCAAACATGGGCCCACAAACCCTAGATGGCTGTTGATGTGGGGCCCACTTTGGATTTTGAAAAACTCAGGAATGACGGTAATAACTTTACAAACATTTCTAGTTTTGGAAAAATCTACAGTAACCCAGACCAATTGTAACTAGGTTGAGCCTATTTTAGCATAAGATAGGTAATGGTGTTAATATTATTACCGCCATTCTTCATTTGGCCTAAACTAGGAATGGTGGTACTGGAATTACTACAATTCCTGGTGTTTGCTTCAAAATTGGTCTGGCACCCCTTAGACCACCCCAGCTTTGCCTCCCATGTGTCCTACACCCTCTTTGGATATCCTTAAACTAACCAAGGTCCCCCTTAGCCTATAAATACTTCCCCCCTTCAAGCTTCATTCCATTCCAAAAATTCCATTAAGAACCTTTGTTGGAATATGGTTACCCCAAGTTCCAGTCTTCCAACCTTTGTCCTCCACCTGAGGAGACTCCATACCATCCAGGGAGCTACCCCAGGTCTCCCTCAGCCCTTCACCATTGTTCACCACTACCTCTACCACCGTGAGGATCGAAGCAACAGGGTAGGGCCTTCCCTTACACATTTTCTTTTCTATTTAAAGCACTGTAAGCCCCTGGTCCTGCTCTAGGGGCCCTTACTTTCTATTTTGTATCATTATATCCCAATGAAAGAGGTCCCCTTGCCTCTTCATAGGCATGAGGACCCTCTTAAGGGATCAAGATTCGGCATCATAGCCCCCCATCATGTATGTACCTCCCTTCAACTTCTGGGGGACCCTCAGTCTATGAGGGATCCCCTAGATGCAGCTTGGGTTTGTCCCAAGAGGAGAAATAAATTAAACTCCAGAATGGTGGTAAACACAGTACCTTCATTCTGGACCCTTCCTATTACAGTGGCCTTAGCCCACTATGGGTTGAGCCCTGGTTTATTCTAGGGCCTAGGTTTGGTCCCTAGGACCTCTCTCTGCTTAACTTGGTCATTCCAGGCTAACTCCAGTAGCTTAACCATGGTTAAAATCCCCTCCATTGAAAACTGTCCAGAATGACAATAAACAGTCTACCGTCATTCTGGGTTTTCAGTTACAGTGCAAAGATGCCCACTGTGGGCCCATCTTAGACCAAGTCCAGGGCCCACAACAGGCCCTAGACACCTAGGGGAGTCCCTGGCCACCCTTGAGGGTCCATGACCCCATGGGTTCACCCTTGACCTTTTCCGCTGACCTGTAAACCAGTTCCAGAAATACTTGGAAATGGCGGTAAATAGATCATCGTCATTCTAGTTCTGTAAAGAATTGAAAATTACGGTAATCTCTTTACCATCATTTCCTGTATTTCTATTTTTTTGGCTTTACAGAGGGCTCAGACCAGGTAGGAGGCCATTCTAGGTCCTATCATGCTATCTGGGCCCATCCTGACCAGACCATACCTCTTAACTGGGGTTAACTCAACCCTGGTTAGTATTTAACCATGGTTAAAATCCTTTAACCATTGGAAAAACTTGGAAAAATCCCAAAAACATTTAAAAAATGTAAAAATATCAAAAATCTTGACTTTGGCTCTTTTAACCTTGGTTAGCAGTCCTAACTATGATTAACTCTCCCTTTAACTCTGGTTAAATCCCTTTTGGCCTACCGAGCCTAACCTCTCAGCCTTCCAGGCTTACCCTTGACCTACCGGGCCTAATCCCTTAGTCTACCGGACTAATCCTTAGCCTCCGGGCCCAAACCATGTACTTGACCAACCGGGTCAACCAAATTCTAACCCTTGGGCTAGACCCCTAGCCACCCCAGTGCACACACACACTCCCCTTAGCCTTAACACGGGCTCATGTGCCATAATTACACTCGATTTGATCTCACCCCTTGTGAGTACGTAGGCAACCTAACCCGAGTTCGACCCTAGGTAACTTTTACTTTCTTGGATTGGTATACTCTAAACACTTAGGCATTTGAATAATAATTTGACTTTAATTTGGCTTACACCTAGGGAGTAGGTAACCATTGCAAAATGGAGATCCCGAGGTGCCTAACACCTTCCCCGAGACTTAACTGAACCTCTTACCTAGAATCTCAAGTAGACTATAAGACCCTATCTATAACTCGGGGACTTATCCCATCTAAATTAATAAGTGACAATTCTCAAATACCCCGTGAGTGCTAAAAATCCGTGCTCACAGACCGTTTGACAAAGTCCGTCCATTTCTTTCCTTATCAGACTACATTCAACTCGAACCACCTTGCAGCACTGTACATCAAAGAAGTGGTTCGGCTGCATGAAATGCCAGTGAGTATTGTGTCAAACAAGGATCCAAGATTTACTTCTAGGTTCTGGAAAAGCTTCCAGAGTGTTATGGGTTCCCTTTTGGACTTTAGCACCGCTTTTCATCCTCAAATAGAAGGGCAGACAGAGAGGGTGAACCAGATAATAGAGGACATGTTCCGAGCTTGCATGTTGGACTTCAAAGGCAGTTGGGAGGATCATTTGCCGTTGGTTGAGTTTGCATATAATAACAGTTATCAGGCAAGCATCCAAATGACACCTTTCGAGGTCCCCTTTATACTGGGATGAATTCGGGGAAAGGAAAGTATTGAGTCCTGAGTTGATTGATCAGACCGCTGATAGGGTCAAAATCATCAGGGAGAGGTTGAAGACAGATCAGGATAGGCATGATCATTCGAACCATCACACAACCATTCGAATGATCGAAAGACTGTTCGAATGGTCATGCTAATAAAGTCGTAAAAAAGCCCCAACTATGGGGTTTTTAGGGTTTCAACCCCTTGGGCTATAAATAGAAGCCATTTTCGGGGGTTTTAGATTAACACTAAACCTAAAAGAGATTTTGGGAGATAAAGGAGAGGGAGTTAGGGTTTTGGAAATGATTTTATCAAGAATCAAAAGTGAGGCCCAAATCTCGCCTCCAAAGCTTCTCAAACACAATAATCACAAGGATTCAAGCTCAAAGAGGTAGATACACTCTACTAAACCTAGCTTGTTGTATTTCATTAATAGAAATGTGGTTTGTTTGATTCTTGGCAATTCAAGGTCTATGACCTTGATTTTTTTGTAATCTATAACTATTTTATTAATGATTAGGGATTTTGCTTGTTATTGCTCACAAATGATCAAGTGCACTTCTATGTTGAAATTTTCGTTTTGAATCAATATGAGCTTTGTCTTAAAGAATGATTTTGGCTTAAAATGGAGTTTTGTCTCAAAGTGAAGATTTTCTCAAAGTAGAATTTGGTTTTGAAAGAACTCAAAGTCTTTATGCCTTGCTTGTAAAGTTTTGTAGCTTGTAAAGTTTTGTACCCAAGGGCTTAAGGCCTTGCTTGTAAAGTTTCGGAATCAAGGGCTTGAGGCCTTGCTTGTAAAGTTTTGTAAAGAGGAGTTCTTCTCAAAGGTGTTCTAAACATGAACACTTTGTTGTAAGATACTCAAAGAAATCAAGGGTTTTGAGCCTGGCTTGTACAGTTTTGTAAAGTGAACTCGTCTCATAAGGTGTTCCGAGAAGGAAAACACTTTGTTTTGTAAGAACTCGTCTCATAAGATGTTCCGAGAAGGGAAACACTTTGTTTTGAAAGGAATGTCTCAAAGTAGAGCTTGTATAGTATTGTTTATATATAAGATTTTGAAAAGCTTGCACATGTCATATTTTGAAAAGTGTTATAGTTTCCTTATTTCAATATTCAAGTATGTTTGTTTCGCCTGTTTCAATTGAATTGCTCATTTGGTCTTGACTTATAAAGCATGTTATTATTAATGCCTACTACTTGTTACTTTAGTGTTTGTATATGTTGAGTATTTCATGCTCAGCAGAACTATTATCTTCGGCAGGTCATTTTTGAAATTCCTTAGTTCAACGATTTTTTTGATCTAGAGGGGGGGGGGGGGGGGGGGTTGAATAGGTCTACTTAACAAATTCTACCAATTTTAATTTTAAGTTATGACAATCAATCAATCACAAGTGAACACGCAAAACTTTTTATGTGAAAAATCCTTTCGGGGAAAAACTACGAGACCTAATCCAGCACAAATTTTACTATGAGAATATTAAAGAAGTACAATAATCGAATCTTACCCAACCAGACACGACACACCGTTCCTCGGTACTGATTCTTCACCTTGCAAACCACGAATTCAGCTAGTTCGATCTCTGCCACAACAGCTTCGGTTCCTCACCGACCACTTCTTCTCAAAGCGATTCAACCATGATCTCCAAATATCGATTCCCGTCCTTGACCGCTTTGGCTCATGCCAACCAACACTCATAGTGGAGCAACAATGGGGTTTTAGCGTTTAGGACAACTCTAGAGTGATCCCATCAATAGCTTGAGGATCAACCAATGCAAGTTTTTAGAGATTAGAAAGGTAAGAGTTGCATCTCTAGAGCAACTAATAAAAGAGAAGGAGAGAAAATAAATCCAGAGTTTCTGAGAACTCTAGAGTTAGCCCAATACACTCTCAACACTCTCCACAAGTCCTATTTCACGGACTAGCAAGGTTCTAATAAATAGAGAATCCAAAACTAGCTTTTAGAAGGAAAAAATAGAATTAGAAACATCCTAAAAGGCAAGTGGGTCGACCAAGCTTATATTGGGTCAACCCAATGTGGCAGTTCAGTCGACCGAAGTGGCCCTTTGGGTCGACCCAACTTTTTCTTGTTCTCTGTCCATTTTCACCATACAAACTTTGGTAAGGACTGGGTCAACCCAATTTTGCCTTGGTCGACCCAATGGTGAAAGATTGATAAAATTAACATTTTTTATTTACCTAGATTTGATACACTTTTACCTAGGCTTCTTGGGACAAAAATACAGATTAATGGGTACTTCCATTTAGGTAAATTTTGGTCTCTAAGTCTTACTTACCATCCTAATGCATGAGCCATTCTTGGATGCTTTTTCTTCAAACTTGGTCATTGCTTCTTCTTCACTTTTCATCGATCCATATGGTAAGACCTAAGGAGAAGTAGACACAATTTTGGACTTGGAATCTAGCCAACAAAATCATGACTTTACAATCTCCCCCTTTGGCAATTCCGAGACAAAGCATACAACAAGAACTGAAGAACATGACATTACAAACTCTTTCAAACCCATAATAAACAAAGAGACTGAAAAATACATGACTTTAGACTGTTGAATGTACTTCATGATTCAATATTCCTTTCGAGACAGATGTAAGATGAAGCATGCCTGCACAAGCTAAAACATACAATACCTTGTGATGCTTGAGGATTTTCATAAAGAAAAAGGTAATAAATACGGAGAACATCCACGAGATAATAAATATGAAAAGCATCAATGAGATAGAAATTTATCAATACAGGACTTTAGTTTAACATGCTTTATCATTAGAAATCTCCCTTTAAGATTGAGATCCCCTATGATGAATAATATGCGCATGTAAAGTGAGCATGTGAAATGCATGTGAATCAGTGCACAATTTTCTCCCCCTTTTTGGCCTGAATTGCCAAGGGGACAAATCCGAATAGGATTAATAACCAAGCCTAAATCCAAAGAAAGCAAGTATAATAGTGGAGCAACTAACTGTGTATTAACAAAAAGGATCAGTAAGCATAGTTGAAGCATCATCAACAAAAGAACCATAGTCACTCCAAGTCAGGTACATATAAAAGTACTGAGTAATATCTAACATCCAGCATAAACAAAATCAAAAACATGCTGGAAACTATGTTGCAACTGTAGCACTAATTGCCATGTCGTGAGGGAAAACGGTGAGCCACATCATCCTCGTAATGAGCACGAAAGTCTCAAAATTCCTGACGAGACACCTGCACAAGTCCGAGAGAGCATCAATCCAACGAGTAGTCGCCACGAAGCTGTCCTAAGAAGTGGTAGCATGCCAGTCAAGGTGAGCATATAGGTTGGTGGCAAAGGTAGTGTGGGCAGCCGACATATCAGACAACATCACAGTCAAGGACTTGAATAAGAAACCTGGGAAGCAGGCTGAGCCCTTTGAGAAGACGGGCCTACAACTGGAGCTAAAGAATCTAGAGCATCATTAACATCCTCATCATGGTTAGGCATCGCGGCATGAGAAAGACTGCTGGACAAAGATCGACTAAAAATGGGTCTGAGAGAAGTCTTGGAGACTTCGGTGGGATCGGGTTTAATGCCCTCTGTCGACAAGATACAAGTAATGAGGATGTCGAAGGGAAGGGAGGCACGCTTAATGGGCAAGGCGTTAGCCTGGAGGATCATGTCAAGGATGTGAGCGCCAGTATCAATAGTATCCCCAGTCATGATACTATACAAGAATCCAGCCCTATCAGTACCCAGTTCAGTAGAGTGAACCCATGGATGAATATTAGAGCACATGATGAGATGAAATAGACGAGCAAGATAGGAGAGACTATAGTGGGGTAGATGTGGATGAGGCCATTTTTTAGTAGGGTCATCACACAGAGTGTTGGCCACCATATCTAAATCATGTTTATCCTCATCAGTGGGGTATAGATAAGGATAATAGGCGCTTGGAACTCGAGTTGCTCCAATGAGGAAGGCAATGACATCCGGATTGATTTCAAATTTCTTACCTTGAACCTTAGTTTTGAAAGTGAATTTGCGAGGATTTGCAGAATAGATGTTTGCGTAAAGTTCCCTAAGAAGTTCTAAAATGGCGTGGTCAGACAAGTTCAAGAGGCCAAATCAACCACAAGAGGTAATGATATCAACACACCCCGGTTGGGAGAAATCTGAAATGAGAGTTCCCCTCTTAATCATGGCTGCCTGAAATTTTATATAGCTATTGTAAAGGATTTCACATCCAGGGTTTCAAAATTTCTCAATTACAGGCTCACGAGAAGGGGAAATTTTGGATTTTACAGATGGCTGAGAAGTGGAGGCCCCACGGTTTGCTTTTGGGTAGGCGAGCGTTGTGAGGCCTTATTGCGAGTGGGACGTCCAACATGAATCGCATGACTAGCCTCATTAGATTGATCTTCAGAAATATCAAGAGCTTGATCATCATCCTCATCATGATCGGTGATGAGGCGACGCTTAGAGCCACCAGCCATGAGAAATGAGAGAATGATGAGAAAAAAAGCAACAACCATGATGATAACTTTAAAAGAACTGGAGAGGAAGCAAGGGGATTAACCTTGGAGCACTGAAGAGGATCGTGGAGCACTGATGAGGGAGCAAAGAGGGTGGCGGTCGACCTAATCCAACAAAAAAACATAACAAAAGATACGGTTAGGGTTTTAAAACACAAACCCACGCAGTTCGGTTGACTGGATTTGGGTTCGGTCGACCAACTACCCCAAATTTTCACAAAAATTGATTTTGGAAATTTAAAACCACCCTCTCTTTACTCAGCCTATGGAGCATCTTTGGGATCAAATATCCTCATCCTAGAGAGCTAAAGAATGCTCTACACACTCAAACCATTCCCAAAAAAACTTCCACAACCTCACACAAAAAACTTTAAAACTATTATTTTCAAAAAACTATGCATCCCTGTGTGAATTTCTGAGATAAATTAATAATTTGTCCAAGATAGTGTGGCATGAAATGATGACTAAATGAGGATATGTCTATCGACACTAATCACAAGAGAGATCAAAACACAGTCACACAGGCTAATGTACAATTAGTAATGAGCTTCACTAAAATGTTGAGTGTGTGATGTGAACTTTCTTACTGGACTCCTTTGGAGGTATGCACTCTTAGACAAAGTGACATTATTGCATTTTAGGGACAATAGGCTTCATAAGTATTGAAAGACACACTTAGAGTAATCCAGAAGATTTGAAAGCTTTTAATGTGCTATTTTTACCCTTATTCATCTTGTGTGTACAGAATTGTTGATGTATTTCTGCTTTTGAATTTCTTCTCAAGCCTTATTCTTTTGGAATTTTTGAATACAATGGCAGCTTTCACACTAATTGGGTAGGTAGTCCTAGCTATTGGCAGCAGGGGCTTTCACTCTAGTAACCTAGATAGATACCTACTGTTTGCATCCAATAGTGACTTTCACACTATCCTAGAGGTAGCCCTTTCCATTGTACAATTTTTAAACAGGGGCACATTTCCAATGGATGGTAACTTCATGGTCAAACCAGACTTTATCAACCTGAAGAACCATCATGAATAATATCATCACCTATACATGAGGGTATGTACCATCTGCAGGTGTCAGTCAGAGTGTGTAGAACCCGAACCCTTGTTTCACTAAGTGGTGAATAGTGTTCAAGGTAGTCTTGTAAACTAGTGGGTGTTATACTAATGGAAAGGTTTGGATATTTGGCGTGAATGTTTTAATAGGTCCATATGTGCTTAAAGAGTATGTATTAAGCATTAAAGAATGTTAGAATTGGATTGGAGAAGATTCAAGTAGTGGAAACCAGGTTTTACGGCAAAACAGGGGATCATCGATCGCTCGGTGCTATCCTCCGATCGACCGGTCCTCTATCGATCGATTGGTAGCTATCGACTGGTTAACTTATTTGTATAGGGAAAAATTCCAGAGAGGGTGTTTTCAACCGATCTCTCGGTTGAAACCACCGATCGCTTGGTCTGTACCACCGATTGATCGGTTATACGTAGATTTTCTTTATTAAGGGTGTTTAAGACTTTAGCCACCATCCTTTGCCTATATAAAGGCCGGGTTCATGCCTTAGGGTTTCATAAACCCTTTGTGCATTGTTTTTGGAGGGTTTTGAGAGGAGAAGAAGAAGAAGAACTAGGTGTTGCTTAAGCTTGAAGGAAGATCAAGATTCTTCCATCTCTTTTGGAGTTTCTCAACCAAGAACTCAAGGTTCTTGCTTGTTCAAGCTTTTGGAATCAAAGTCTTTGATTTCACCAAGGTAGATACACTGTACTACCAATCTTGCAATACTACTAGTAACTAAATATTGTTCTTCTCAATCCATACTACTTATATATCTTGATTGTTTATGGTGTGAAAAGATGTTTTATACTGGGATGTAAGTTATCACTATGATGCACTCTAAGTGTTTGATTAAATGCCTCTAAGGGTTTTTGGGTGTTTTAAACATGTTATTATTCTCCTATGCTCATATGCTCGCATGTCACGCATGAATCGATGTTTTCTATGGATTTATCAAGTTACGAAAAGGGTTTTTAAACAAATGACTTGTAAAGAATGATTCTAAGCAATTCCATGATTTGTCTAAGATCGGTTCACAAGCTCTAAGGATCATGATACAGACTCACAAGAACTCTATGATAACGTCAAAGATCGTCTCACAAGCTCTAAGGATCATAAAACAAAATGCTCTAAGATCTCTATGGTATTGGCTCTATGAATATGCTCTATGGTATCTCTATATCTCTACGGATCATAAATGACTCTAAGAAACTCCATGAACTCACAAGAACTCACAAGGTTATGATTATCGCTTGACTCACACGGTTATGGTTTTGGTTTTGGATTTCAGATTTCATCACATATGCTATACATGGTTTCCCTGCTTTGATATGCTTTAAGGATTTCAGTCTCCATGATTCGTATACTCTATGTTACTATTGCTTTATTGTTAGTAGCTTGTATACGCTGAGTATTCCATGCTCAACCGATATTTGTTATCATCGGCTGGTGTTCGGGTCCCTTTTGATTTGCGTGGCGTAGAACCTTGGGTAGAGGAGGAGTACTTCGACCCAGAGCCTTCCATGGATCATTACCAGGACGATGGTCCATTAGATAGGTGTCGGGACTTCGAATTTTGTTGATCTACTTGGATTTGATACTATATTTTGTTAAGTGAGAGTGGAACTTGTCCACTCCACCAATTTGGCTTCATATACAATGTATTTTGTTGGTTCACACTTGGACCAAGTAATAGGAGTTTTGCTTTGCTCCCGCTATGTTTAGTGTATTTTGTTTCCGTTGTGCACTATAAATCGTTTCTGCTGTATTCGTCTATGTACTCTGGCAGGTTTCTATGTGTGCCTTATGTATCATATTGGAGGTATGATACGGCGGTCACGATTCAAAGTATCCCTAACTCCTAGGGGGTATTTTGGGCCACAACAGACTTGGTATCAGAGATAAGGCATTAGGTCACATAGGCTAATGTCTTGGTGTCAGTACTCTAGGGATCGGTTTCCCTTGGGCTAAGCGGAAGTGAGTTCTCTGAGTTGAACTTAGAACTCAGATGGACTTGGTTGTTGTAGGCTTGTTACCACGACAGAACTGGTAGCAAGCAAATCCTTAGGTCGGTCTAGGATCCTATTCTAGGTGTTAGTTTAGACTATGTTCTTAGTCTTATTCCAAAGGAAAAAGGGTAGACGCCCAACATAAGGATCTTAGCTACACTAGGACACTCTAGGTTGTAATTGTGTTATTATGTGTATACTTCAATGTATACTATATGTGTAATAGCATTTCATGCTTATTGAATTGCTATATATTGTGTGAGGATCGATATCCAAGTTAAACTCATGTTTTGCTAATTGATCTCAGGATTTGATATCATGAGACACGACATTTGGGGTCGTGGTTACCATACTCGGAGATCCGAGGGTGAGGTTCCGAGAGAGGAAGAGCCGCTTTACTTCACGAACGCTATGGATTCCATAGCTGAGACTTTGGCGTTGTTGGTAGCCAGACCTACTCCTACCACACCGGTGTTATCACAATACACAGTCAAGGTGTCCTGTTCGATACCGTAATCCTACAACATCTGTTTCATCCATAGAAGTTGTGTGAAACAGCTACCGACTGCAATGTACTCACCCTCAGCAGTGGACCAGGAGATGAAATTTTACTTTTTGCTAAGCCAAGAAACTAAACAGTTTCCAACATATATAAAAGCATCCTCCGGAGCTGCTTTTCCTATCATCAGCATTTTCGGCCCAGTCCGCATCGGAATAGGAAACAACCATGGTAGTAGTATCAAAGGGATACCAGAGGCCAAAAGATAGAGTTTCACTTATATATCGAATGATACGCTTGATAGTTAGTAAGTATGAATCTTTGGGGCTTGCTTGATAGCAAGCACAAACTCCGATACTAAAGGCAATGTCAAGATGACTAGCAGTTAGATAGAGCAAACTACCAATCATACTTCGGTATATGGTTTGGTCGACACTTTTGTCAGAAGCATCTTTGCTAAGCTTAGTGGTGGTGCTCATTGGAGTGCGAGCATACTTAACTGAGCTCATGCCAAATTTCTTTATAAGGTCTTTGACATATTTGGTTTGGGATACAAAAATCTCAATTTTCATTTGTTTGACCAGTAGACCAAGAAAGAAATTCAGCTCACCAACCATGCTCATCTCAAATTTATTCTTCATTTGTTCAGCAAATGAGTGAGCATTAGAGTCTGATGTGAACCAAAATCTATATCATCAACATAAATCTGGGCAATGACCGTTTCATCTTGTAATTTTCTTAATGAATAGGGTCCTGTCTACTCCTCCTCTTGAAAATCCATTTTCTAAGAGGTATGTAGTTAGTCTCTCATACCAAGCTTTAGGAGCTTGCTTTAAACTATAGAGAGCCCCTTTTAACCTGTAAACTTCGTCAAGATGATTAGGGTTGTCAAACCCTTTTGGTTGTTCCATATAGACTTCCTCCTGAAGAATGCCGTTCAAAAAGGTACTCTTGACACCCATCTGAAAAAGCTTGAATTTAAGATGACATGCAATAGCTAGCAAAAATCTAATTGACTCTAGCTGGGCAACAAAAGTGAAGGTTTCCTTGAAATTGATGCCTTCAATTTGAGTGTATCCCTATGCAACGAACCTGGCTTTGTTTTTTACAATGGTACCGTTTTCATCAGATTTGTTTTTGACAATCCATTTAGTACCTATTACATTTGTGTCTTTAGGCCTAGGAACTAAAAACCATACATCATTCCTTATTTAACTCTTCTTGTATGGTATTTATCCAATGTTCATCCGTTAGAGTTTCAGTTATATTTTGGGTTCAAATGTAGAAGTATAGCAAATGTGGCTAACTTCATTTTCAACTTTTTTTTTGAGTTCTCACTCTGCTTTCAAGATTTCTGATAATTTCAGTTGAGGAGTGAGGTCTCATAACCCTAGGATGTGTATATTTTTTAGGAGATGACATTGAAGGTGACTCATCTTTAGATTTAGATGTTGGAATTGCACACCTTCTTCAGTATTGTCATCTTCAAGTTGCACAGTCTCAGTTCTTGAGTCATCAACAACCACATTTATGGACTCCATGACAGTAGAGGTTCTCAAGTTGTACACTCGATATGCCCTACTATTTCTAGAATATCCAAAAAATTTCCCTTCATCCTACGGGATTCAAACTTGCTCAATTGCTCTCTATCCCTAAGGATGTAGCATTTATTTCTGAATACTCGAAAGTACTTGACATTGGGTTTCTTGTTGTTCCACAACTCATAAGGGGTCTTCCTTGTTCCAGGCCTAGTATAGACTCTATTTACAGTATAGTATGCTGTGCTAACTGCTTCAACCAAGAAATGAGCAACTAGGTTGTTGCTATGAAGCATAATTCTAGCCATCTCTTGAAGAACCCTGTACTCATTGTACTTGGAGTTTTCTAACTCCTTTCCATGATCACTTCGAATTTGAGTGATTGGGCATCCTTTTTCATTCTGAACTCTCATGCAAGTACTCTTGAAGTTCTCAAAAGCATCCGACTTCTCTCTTATAAATGCAACCCATGAAATCTTTGAGAAATCATCAACCATCACTAGGATATATCACTTGCCTCCTAAACTTTCAGTTCTGATAGGACCCATGAGATCCATGTGGATTAATTCTAGTGGATGTGAGGTAGTGATATTTGAAGTCTTTTGTGTGGCCTTTTAATTTTATTGCCAATTTGACATGGCCCACACACAACAGTAGAGGGCTTCCCTGGTTTAGGCACACCTCTCACATGCTCGTGTTTTGAGAGTTTGCTTAGGTCTTTGAAATTCATGTGACCTAGCCTCTTGTGCCACAGATCTACTTCCTCAACTTTAACCCTGTTGTAGATTTTAGAAGAACCAACACTTGGAATTAAGCCATAGCAATTATCAGTGATTCTTAACCCTTCTAAAACATACATACCTTTAACATCCACAACAAAACATTTATTATTGGTAAAGTGGACAGCATAATGATCATCACACAATTGACTTATGCTGATTAGATAAGCTTTCAGCCCTTCCATAAACAGGATATTGTAACGACCCCAAAATCCTACAAGGCTAAAGTAGGAATTTGGAATCGTCACATTCCCTTAACCTGCTTAAAATTCATACATACAAGACATACTAACACGAGTCTCCAAAATTGAGGATAATAAAATTCCAATAAAATGTAAAACCAAGTCATCCTGCTCGAGTCTATGCTCAACATAACCACCCACAATAAACAAAAGTCTAATATTCAACTGTAAAGTAATCTAATGAGCAACATAATCTAAAAGTCTATTACAAATCTCTCAACCAAAACAAAACATAAGCTAATAGGGGTAACTATCAAAGCCCCTGGCTCTCTCCTCGGAAGGCTCACCTTCTCCTCCTTCCTCGACGTATGCCTCCTCAATCCACGGCTCCGTCGTGTGCTCCTGCTCTAAACCTGCCAAGACAAAAGTCTGACTGAGTACAAAAGTACTCGGTGTATATAAAATCCAACCAACAACATAATACACCTATACTTAGTTAGAATTATATCCAATAGTGTAATAACATAATCAGAGTGCGGAAGAACATGTTCTCATATACATCATATCATCACCTTGACTTGTGTACTTGTGAGAACTTTAGACTTAGTAGACAACATACATATGAGATGCATGTGCTTATGAGGCCACGTGCTTGTGAGATGCTTATGCTTATGCACTTATTTAGATCATACAGTGGTGTGAAATGCTGTTCTTGGCGGATGCGGACCATGCCATGCTTACACTTATGAGTCTTGAGCAGCTTATTCAGAACATGCACTTATTCAGATCCCTCATTGGGTTTATTCAGAATGACAGGCGTATGCAATGCTTATGCTTGTGGTCCACATGTGTGACTTGTGAGACTCTTATCTTAACATACATGTGCATCTGTGCTTAAGTGTTGAAATTAACATTCGAGTTGGTAATTGCTTAGATTCCGATCTCCCACCAGGGAAACTCCACTCTACTGTCCCATACCAAATAGTTAGAGAATTCCTAGTTTGAGAGATTTTCCTCTAAGTTCTTACCTTCCCGACTATCAATTTCCATGCAAGTAATTAGACATACTTAACAAACAATCACATATACATATCTTATCATGATTCTTAGCACAATTCATAATCAATTTCCTACAATTCCATAATAGTATACTACTATTTATCCTCTCAAGCATTTTCACAAATACCTTAGGTACGTAGATTATAAATCCATTGCCCTTTCACATTTACAATATTTCATCAAACCATAATTCATCCAAACAATCCAAATACCATCCACCTCCACACAGTCATCCCATCCTCCATAATATTTCCCATCCTCCATACATTTCATCCACATTTCTATCCATAATAGCTTACTTCATACAAAAATAGGGAAAAACACATCTAATTTCTATTTCTATAATTTCTATCATATTAACATTCATAAAACATTATAATAGAGTTGATTTGGATAGTATATCGACCTTAGAGATCCTTCCCTTGGATCCAAATTGCTCCCAAGGTGATTTGGGGAAGATCTCCAAGTTTTCCTTGCGATATCCAAGCTATCTCCTTCTTCTCCAAGAAATCTAACTCTCAAAACCCTAGGTTTTCTCTCACTTTTTGCCAAATTAGGTTAGAAATAGGTAGAGTATTCTAATACCTCGAAATAGGACTCCTATTTATAATCCCAAGGTTTGAGGGCCAAAAGACCTAAAAGCCCTTACTGAAATTCTGCAAAAACACGAAAGACCAATCGATCGGTACTTATGACCGAGCGATCGGTTCACAACTAAGCGATCGGTGTTTTTGGCTGAGCGATCAGTTGTGAACCAGTCGATATCTACCGATCGATCGAAAATTTGGACCGAGCGATCGGTTGTGAACCGAGTGATCCCTAGCGATCGGTGCTCTGCAGATTTTTGACCCATTTTACTGTTTTGGTCATAACTTTTGACTCGTTTGTCGGATTTTGACGATTTAACTTGCGTTGGATTCGTCTTTCGAAAAGGGACATTTCTGGTGTTTTAGAATTTTCAAATTCCACTTAGATATAAATACATAAATATTAAAACCTCACAAGGACTATAATACCCCTAATGCTTGCAATAAAAACATGAAAAAGATCCGGGTCTCTATAGATATCCTTCAGTTTTTGAATGCCTCGAGCTTGGATGATACATTTTTTCTTTCACAAAGGATTTGCTTCTATCGTCAAAAGTAACAGTCCCATCTGAGCATTCCTCAGGTTGAATGAAGAGGGACTTGTTACTTGTCATGTGTCTGGAACACCCACTATCGAAATACCAAATGTTAGAATTTTAGGCTTTCAAAGCAGTATGAATGACAAGGCACTTTAGGCCGTCCTTTCTTATATAAATGAATTTAGACTTTTGTTAAATCCTTTTGTCTTTATTCATTTCATTTGTAGGAGTGACCTTGTTCTTTTTAGATCTCCTATTTTTTCTTCTCTTCTGAGAAACCCTAACATTTTGGTTCATCCTATTACCTTCTTCATGATAAAGATAAGAAGTGTCCCGAATATGTTTAGTACTAGAGATTTGAGCAATTTTCATCACTTCTTCACTCAAACTCCTAGACTTTTTAGCTAAGGCTTGAATCTGCCTTTGGAGATTCCCTTGATGTTGAGTTTGATTCCATGAACCATTTTGGGGATTTCTCCTAAAGGCATTGCAGTTAGGTCGGGTGTGACCCTTCACTCCACACTGGTAGCACGTGGGAATGAATCTAGGAGGCAAAGATCTTTTAGCCCGAGGCTAAACCTTAGTTTTCTCAACTTCAGTTGAAGCTGAGTCCTTACCTTGTCCAGGAGTGATAAAAGTTTGATACAACTGAGAATTTG
The DNA here is from genome assembly GCA_015143295.1 of Tetracentron sinense. Lineage (NCBI taxonomy): Eukaryota > Viridiplantae > Streptophyta > Magnoliopsida > Trochodendrales > Trochodendraceae > Tetracentron > Tetracentron sinense. The sequence continues at coordinate 12,096,639 of CM026559.1, forward strand.
ACATCTTTGATTTTAATCTTGAGGGAGCGAAACTCTCGTATCTTGGATTTTCATGTATTAGCTCAAATGTTGCAGTAGCCAGTGTACCGACATTCAAAGGACCAGGTGGTTTGTTTGGATGTCCTATATCGGACATGTTTACTGTTGAGTGCTGCATACTAGCCAATTTTTCCAGGATTTGATTGCTGCTAAGGAGTCTTGCTTTTTTTTCAAGTTCAATTACTTTTTTAGCTAGCCCATCCTTAACTTTCAGGATATCGAGAAATTCCTTTTCCAGAAATCTAACATTTTCAATAAGGTTCTCTCTTTCAGATTCAAAATCAGAAATGCGAGTCTTTGACTCTTCAGACACATTCATGGAATTATCTTCCTCAGTTTCTAGAACCTTGACTCATTTGGCCAGAGAGACATTTTCTTCCTCAAGATATTCTATTTTGGACACAAGTTCAACTTTTTCACACTCAAGCTGAGCTACTAGAGCATTCTTCCCTTCTGCTTCTAGTTTGTAAGAATCTCTTTCATGTTGAGTAATTTCAAGTTTTTTGTTCAAAGAGATCTTTGCTTTCTTCAGCTTAAGGCTTTTAGAAAACAACCTTTCATAGGCTATATCCATGTCTTCATCAGACTCAAAGACAGTGTGACTCCGATCATGATCTTCACTAGACTCAGTCATTTGATCATCATCACTCTTCTCTTTCTCTTCATTATTGGGGGAAGGATCGTGTCGCGACCCAAAATACCCCCTGGGAGTTAGGGATACTTTGGCTCGTGATGTGCCATATCCGATACTAAACCATCCTGTAATAATATCTAAGGTATGACATTATAGAATCATAAATAGTGCGGAAGCGTAACCCTAAAATTTTCTTTTATATATATCCTCTTTCCTCTTGAAGAATTCTTCAGAAATCTTCTCAGTAAGCTTCACCTTACTCACAATCTCTCCCTAGGTGCTCACCTGGAACATCAAGACTTGGTCTCGAATGGAGTCCTTCAATCCCCTCTCAAACTTTCTGACTCACACAGTTTTTAAAGAAATCAGCTGCGGTGTGAATCGGGACAACTCCACGAATGTGGCCTCGTAATCTGCCACAGACATGTCTCCCTACACTAAGGTGAGAAACTCCACCTCCTTCTATTCCCTGACAGCCATGGGGAAGTACTATTTGTAGAAGACATCCAAGAATTCCCCACATGACCATGGCTCCCCGGCTCTAGAGGCATCTCTCTGCCTCAGTGTAGCCCTCCACCAATGCTCGGCCACACCTTCCATCACGAAGGTGGCCCAGTCAACTCACTGCTCATCTGTACAGTGGAGTGCTCTGAATATCTTCTCCATCTGCATGATCCATGCCTCTGCGACCATAGGATCAGTGGTGCCGATGAAGGTACGAGGATGCAGTCTCCTAAACGCCTCAAGTCCTACAGTGTGATGGGCAGGAGTGGGTGTATGCGTAAGAGTAGTGGCAGCAGCAGGCCAGACTGCTAGCATCGCCAAGGTCTCTGCTATGTATGATGCTTGTTGTTGTTTCAAATCTACTAATAGTAGCTACTTAATCGCACAGGCGCTTTATTAGTGAACGAGTGTCTTGCCCGAGTGTTGATCGACACAGGATCCACTCACTCCTTTGTGTCACCTAGTTTCGCGAAGGGATTTTTGATTGAGGCTATTCCGTTAGAGCGGGAGTTGACCATTGCAACTCCACTCGGTAAGTCAGTTGACACGAACAAGATATTCAGAGATTGTGTGGCTCAAGTAGGGGAGAAAGAACTAGTGGCCGATCTTATCATTTTGGATTTCCAAGATTTAGACTTTGACGTCATTCTTGGTATGGATTGGTTGGCAAACCATCACGGGCATGTTGCGTGTTTTGAAAAGATGGTGAATTTCAAGCCGGAAGGGGGTAAGCCTTTTCACTTCCGAGGATTAAGAGAGAGGGACATTGCTCGCCTCGCAGCCTTGAGTATAGCACACCCAGAAGCACAAAACTCATCGGCTATTCCAGTTGTGAGTGAGTTCTTAGATGTGTTCCCGGAAGAACTTCCCGGATTACCTCCTGATAGAGAGATCGAATTCGCTATAGAGCTTGCTCCGGGTACCGCTCCGATTTCAAGGGCACCATATAGAATGGCCCCTATAGAGCTTGAAGAATTAAAGAAACAGATTGAGGAGTTACAACAACTTGGTTTCATCCAACCAAGTGTCTCGCCGTGGGGAGCTCCGATTCTCTTTGTGAAGAAGAAGGACGGGTCTATGAGGATGTGTATAGACTACCGTCAGTTGAACAAGGTAACTATCAAGAATCGTTATCCCTTGCCAAGGATAGACGACTTGTTTGACCAACTGAAGGGAGCGAGATTTTTCTCCAAAATCGATCTTAGATCGGGGTATCACCAATTAAGGATCAAGGCGGAAGATGTTCAGAAGACGGCTTTCAGGACTCGGTATGGGCATTACGAGTTCCTTGTCATGCCTTTTGGGCTGATGAATGCACCGGCGGCATTCATGGATTTGATGAACCCGGTGTTCCGATCTTACTTGGATCGATGCGTGATTGCATTCATTGATGACATTTTGGTGTATTCCCAGACACGGGAAGATCACGCACGAGACCTCCGCCTTGCTCTGGAGATGTTGAGAGAGCATAGGCTATATGCCAAATTGAGTAAGTGCGAGTTCTGGTTAGAGAAGGTCGAATTTCTTGGACACGTGGTGTCGGCCGAGGGCATTTCTGTAGATCCAGCCAAGGTTGAGGCAGTCATGAGTTGGGAGAGGCCCAAGAGCGTCACGGAGATACGTAGTTTCCTCGGATTGGCAGGCTACTACCGGAGATTTGTGGAGGGATTCTCCAGTTTGGCTGTACCTCTCACCTACTTGACAAGAAAAAGTGGAAAGTTCAGTTGGAGTGACCGATGTGAAGTAAGTTTCCAAGAGTTGAAGAAACGCCTCACCACAGCCCCTGTCCTTACTGTGCCATCTGGACCTTTTGGGTATGAGGTGTATAGTGATGCCTCGCACGTCGAACTCGGGTGTGTCCTAATGCAACACAAGAAAGTCATTGCCTATGCATCAAGGCAGTTGAAAGAGCATGAAAAGAACTACCCCACTCACGACTTGGAGCTTGCGGCGGTCGTGTCTGCACTCAAAATTTGGCGACATTATCTGTACGGGGTGGAGTTCTATGTGTACACGGACCACAAGAGCCTCAAATATCTCTTTTCCCGAAAAGAGCTCAGTTTGCGACAACGGCGTTGGATTGAGTTCTTAAAAGACTATGAGTGCACGATCCAATATCACCCGGGAAAAGCAAATGTGGTGGCAGACGCTTTGAGTAGGAAACCATCGGGGTTGTTGGCTCACATGTTGGTGCTGGAATGGAGACTGTTAGACGATTTGGCAAATCTGGACATCAGTGTGAATGATTCTGTCCGCAGTCCTGTTTTGGCAAATGTTACGGTTCGGCCGTACCTTATAGATTTGATCCAGGAGTACCAGGCCACGGATGCTGACTTGTTGGCTTTTCGGGACAAGGAAATTGCCAAGGGTAGTACAGACTTCTCTCTCAATATCCGGGGTGCTATTACATTCAAAGGAAGACTTTGTGTCCCAGCCAATGCAGACCTTCAAAGAGAGATCATGGATGAAGCTCACCGTTCAAAGTACACAGTGCATCCTGGGGGTACGAAGATGTACAGGAACCTCAAGAGTCACTTTTGGTGGCGAAACATGAAGAGGGAGGTTGCGGAGTATGTGGCACGGTGTTTGGTGTGCCAACAGGTGAAAGCGGAGCATTTGAGACCGGCGGGTCTTTTGCAGTCTCTCCCTATTCCCGAGTGGAAATGGGAACATATCTCTATGGACTTTATCGTGGGATTGCCGAAGACGGTCAAGAAGACCAATGCTATATGGGTAGTTATTGACAGAGTCACGAAGTCCAATCATTGCTTACCGTACCGGACTACATTCAACTCCAATCCGTTAGCGGTGCTATACATCAAGGAAATAGTCCGATTGCATGGGGTGCCAGTGAGTATTGTGTCGGATAGAGACCCAAGATTCACATCCAGGTTCTGGAAAAGCTTTCAGGATGCTATGGGTTCCCGACTAGACTTTAGCACGGCTTTCCACCCACAGACCGACGGGCAAACAGAGAGGGTGAATCAAGTGATAGAAGACATGCTCCGAGCTTGTATGTTGGATTTTAAAGGAAGTTGGGAGGATCACCTACCTTTGGTGGAATTCGCCTACAATAATAGTTATCAAGCAAGCATACAAATGGCACCTTTTGAAGCCTTATATGGAAGAAGTTGTAGATCCCCCTTGTATTGGGATGAGGTTGGAGAAAGAAAGATTTTGGGCCCCGAGTTGATTGAACGAACCGCGGATAGGGTCGAGCTTATACGGGAGAGGTTGAAGACCATATAGGACAGACAGAAAAGATATGCCGACAACCGAAGGAGGGATCTTGAATTCTGAGTCGGTGACTTTGTGTTTATCAAGATTTCACCGACCAAGGGTGTTATGCGATTCGGGAAAAGAGGCAAGCTTAGCCCGAGATATGTGGGTCCGTTCGAGATCATTACTCGAGTCGGTGAAGTTGCTTACCGTGTTGCTTTGCCCGCTCACATGGCGGCGGTCCACAACGTGTTTTATATCTCCCAGCTTCGGAAGTACATCCCGGATCCTTCTCACGTCATCGAGCTTGATCCGGTTGAGATTCGAGAGGATCTCACTTTGGTTGAGAAGCCGGTCCATATTTTGGATCGAAGAGACCAAGTACTTCGCAACAAGACTATTCCGCTAGTTCTCGTGCAATGGCAGCATCACGCTCGAGAAGAGGCTACATGGGAACGTGAGGCCGAAGTCAAGGCGAAGTACCCCGAGTTGTTTGAATGATTTTATGTATGACTTGTAATTTTGTTTCGAATTGTTATGCTAAGTTGTTTAAATTGTAAAGCACGCATTGTCCAAATTTCGAGGACAAAATTTTTGTAAGGGGGGGAGAATGTAGCACCCCGGACTTTTTCATCTTTAATGAATGGCACTCTCGTAGCTAATTGGCCGTTTCGTAGTGTAATTAATAAATAATGGAGAAATCAGAAATTCTAAAACATCAGAAATGTGCGTTTTCGAGAGACGAATCCAACGCAAGTTGAATCGTCGAAATCGGACGAGCGAGTCAAAAGATATGGCCAAAACAGTCGGGACCAGCAGAGCACTGATCGCTCGGTCCATGGAGCGATCGATCGGTCCAAAACCGATCGATCGGAGGCTATCGACTGGTCGAAAAATTTTAATGGGGAAATTTTCCAGAGAGTGAGTTTTTGACCGGTCGATCGGTCAATAACACCGATCACTCGGTAGGCAACCGATCGATCGGTCATAACCACCGATCGCTCGGTCTTCGTGTTTTTCAGAATTTTCATTAAGGGCTTTTTCATCTTTTGGGGTTTAAACCCTTACCCATAAGGGCTTGCCCGAGCCTTTAGGGCTTCATTCACAGCACTTAAGGGATTTTGAGAGATAGAGAGAAAGGAGAAGGGGATTTGCAACTAGGGTTTTCCATTGGAGAAGGAATCAAAGGGGTTTAAGAACCCTAGCTCACCCAACTCGTTTTGCTTCAAGTTCAAGGCTCAAGCTCGTGTGGGGTTCCCTTCTCAAGCTAGGGCAGCACTCTCTACGGTATTTTCAAGAGGGTTTCCTACCCAATCAAGTATAGTTTGTGTAAGGGCTTTCTTCTTCCAAGTTGGAGTTTAAATCAAGGTCTACACCAAGATCAAGCTTCGATTCAAGGTTAGTACACTCTACTAACTTTCTTTAGCAATAATCTAGTTTTCCCCTTTGACATTATGATGTTGGTCTTGTATCTTCCCTTACTTGAAATGTGCTATACTTCCTAAACCTAAACAAGATAAATGTGAATGTGGGGTTGTATGTATGAATGGTGGATGTAGAGGCGATTGGATGCCGTTGGACGTGGTGAAATGTGGGTATGGAAAATGGTGGAAGGGCACTCTATGAATAATGAACATACTTGGATGTTGTGTTGGAAATTTATGCGCTAAAAAGGGGAAATAAAACTACTAAAATGTTGCACACCGGATGTTTGATAATATGCCTAAACCAAGAATAAATGAAATTGATAAAGGAAATGGATGTAAGCTTTATGTAATTATTCTTGTAAATGATGACTTGACCAAATGCTATGTTGATCACCTAAATGCTTACATGTTATACTATGAATTGAAATATGATGCGATATCCCTCTTGTTACACGTGTCCCCATGATTGTCACTATTGGCACGCACACGAGTACACATGCATGCATGAAACCGGGTTTTCCAAGATTGTATTTATACATGTTGAATCAACAACAAAACAAGAACATGACAAGGAGGTTGGTAGCCCAAGGAAGGGTGCTAGCCTTTGGCTCACAAGAGAAATGGAACAAGAACATGACAAGGAGGTTGGTAGCCCAAGGAAGGGTGCTAGCCTCTGGCTCACAAGAGAAATGGAACAAGAACATGACAAGGAGGTTGGTAGCCTAAGGAAGGGTGCTAGCCTCTGGCTCACAAGTATACAAGTCAAGAACAAATCAAGACATGAAATACAAGACAAGACACGACACACATACATGATTTGACCGAGACACGAGAAAGGTTTCCGAGACATGAGTTTTACCGAGGTTTTTGCATTCATACACGCATGTCAAGATATGGCTATGTATCTTATGCTTTCACTATTGCTTTAAATTAATATCTTGTATTGCTCATTGTTGTTATGTTTTCGCTATTGTTATGGTTAGCTAGTAGTTTGTATTCGCTGAGTATTCCATGCTCAGCCGTACTTTTATGTCGGTAGGTACTGTGGATGTCCTCGACCCCGAGCCTTGGGTCGAGGAGGAGTATGTAGAGGAGAGGGAGCCACCTATCCCATGGCAGTCTCTGGAGGATGGGGACTTGGAGGTGTGGCCATCCTCGACCACTGTTGAGAGGAGAGGGTTAGAGAGTTCCTTTTGTATTTTGATAGGTGGGCATGTCCACCTTTACTTTGATTGTATTTGGTATATGTTAACTTGGAATACTATTTGGAGTTATAGAAGAAAAGAAAAAGTTGGCTTATGCTTCCGCACTTATGTTTAGTTTCCGTGCTCTGATTATCATTGTAATATATTATGTTTAGCCTCTTGCATTACAGGATGGTTTGAAAGGTACACGTAGTCACCTCTAAAGTATCCCTTAACTCCTAGGGGGTATTTTGGGGCGCGACAGAGGTGGTATCAGAGCTCTAGGCATTAGAGTCCCTAGGGTCGCATAGGAATGATACCATGATTCAACTAGGTATTAGAATTACCTTAAAGTGTTGTATTCCAAGTATGGACTAACAAGTTAGTCCTAGTCAAAGTAGGTTGAACTTCACCCGAACATGGAGTCCTACGCTAGGAACATGGATTGTATGTGATGCCATTGTTGTGTATACCATGTGTGCGTTAATTGTGTTATGCTTATTAAATATGCTTGATGAATATGTATTGAGTGAATTGTGAAAATTGTACTAAATGCGTATCCAAGTTAGACTCATGTTGTATTGTCGTTCTCAGGAGAAATCATGAGACGCAATACCCGGGGTCGCGGGTACAACATGAGGGGCAATGGAGGTGATGCTCCATCGGGTGATGATCAACCCGACTTTGCCCAAGCATTTGCATCCATAGCCGAGACTTTGGCTATGTTGGCGGCAAGGCAACCGGCCACTCCGCCTAATGCGGCACTTATACCGGCTCCTCCTAACCGAGCCCAAGTCGGGATAGAAGCTTTCCGGAGGATGAGGCCTCCAACTTTTTGTGGAAGCATTGATCTACTTGTCGCCGAGGGTTGGATTCGGCAACTTGAGAAGATATTCTCGGTATTGGTACCTACGGAAGTAGAGAGAGTCACATGGGCTGTCTTTATGCTTGAAGGCGAGGCCGACCATTGGTGGAAGTCTGCACTTCGGACCCGAGAGTTAACCCGGCAAGGCCAAGAATGGACATGGGGAGAATTCTTGGACGTTTTCTACAATAAGTACTTTCCGGTTGGGATGAAAGAAAAGAAAGAAATTGAATTTATTACCTTGGAGCAAGGTAATATGTCTGTAGCGGCTTACGAAGCCAAGTTCTCAGAGCTATCTCGATTTGCTCCACACATGATAGCTACCGAGGCTATGAAGGCCCGGAAATTCGAGAGGGGGTTGAAGGCCTACCTCAAGGATCGTGTCTCAATGTTCTGACATGAGACATATTCAGAAGTTGTGGACAAGGCATTGTTGGCCGAGTCGAATTCCGAGGAGTTCTTTAAGAGAAGAGGAATAAAAAAGGGACAGTCTAGTAGTTCAGGGGAGAAGAGAGCTAGGACTATGTCTTATCAGTCCGTAGGGCCGGCTCAGTCACAGGGGAGGTACTCGGCATCACAGGCTCCCCGCCCTTGTGCTCCACCGGCTTTTCGCCCGGCTACCTCGTATGCTCCTCGCCCCGCAGTGACTCAGGCTACGGGTTATACTCCTCCCACTTATTCACATGATGTCTGCACCCTTTGTGGAAGGAGGCATTCAGCAGGGGAATGTCGGAAGGCTACAGGAGGCCGTTTTCATTGTGGCGACCAGGGCCACATGATTCGGGATTGTCCCCGACGTCGATTGCCAGCTCAGTCTTCGGGGAGCAGGCCCCCAATTAGGCAAACATCTCAGCCTAGCTCTTCTTAGGCTTCGAGGGCCTCACAGTCTACCCGGCCTCCTCGCCCAGCCACTCAGGGCCGAGTCTTCGCCCTATCGGAGAGAGACGCACGTGCATCCGACGATGTCGTGCAAGGTACGCAAAAAAATTCTAGAGTCTAAGTTGTGTAAATTTCTATGGTTTATTATGTGATTATTTATACTAAGGGTTACCTATGTATGATGCTTGTTGTTGTTTGAAATCTACTAATAGTAGCTACTTAATCGCACAGGCGCTTTATTAGTGAACGAGTGTTTTGCCCGAGTGTTGATCGACACAGGATCCACTCACTCCTTTGTGTCACCTAGTTTCGCGAAGGGATTTTTGATTGAGGCTATTCCGTTAGAGCGGGAGTTGACCATTGCAACTCCACTCGGTAAGTCAGTTGACACGAACAAGATATTCAGAGATTGTGTGGTTCAAGTAGGGGAGAATGAACTAGTGGCCGATCTTATCATTTTGGATTTCCAAGATTTAGACTTTGACGTCATTCTTGGTATGGATTGGTTGGCAAACCATCATGGGCATGTTGCGTGTTTTGAAAAGATGGTGAATTTCAAGCCGGAAGGGGGTAAGCCTTTTCACTTCCGAGGATTAAGAGAGAGGGACATTGCTCGCCTCGCAGCCTTGAGTATAGCACACCCAGAAGTACAAAACTCATCGGCTATTCCAGTTGTGAGTGAGTTCTTAGATGTGTTCCCGGAAGAACTTCCCGGATTACCTCCTGATAGAGAGATCGAATTCGCTATAGAGCTTGCTCCTGGTACCGCTCCGATTTCAAGGGCACCATATAGAATGGCCCCTATAGAGCTTGAAGAATTAAAGAAACGGATTGAGGAGTTACAACAACTTGGTTTCATCCAACCAAGTGTCTCGCCGTGGGGAGCTCCGATTCTCTTTGTGAAGAAGAAGGACGGGTCTATGAGGATGTGTATAGACTACCGTCAGTTGAACAAGGTAACTATCAAGAATCGTTATCCCTTGCCAAGGATAGACGACTTGTTTGACCAACTGAAGGGAGCGAGATTCTTCTCCAAAATTGATCTTAGATCGGGGTATCACCAATTAAGGATCAAGGCGGAAGATGTTCAGAAGACGGCTTTCAGGATTCGGTATGGGCATTACGAGTTCCTTGTCATGCCTTTTGGGCTGACGAATGCACCGGCGGCATTCATGGATTTGATGAACCGGGTGTTCCGATCTTACTTGGATCGATGCGTGATTGCATTCATTGATGACATTTTGGTGTATTCCCAGACACGGGAAGATCACGCACGAGACCTCCGCCTTGCTCTGGAGATGTTGAGAGAGCATAGGCTATATGCCAAATTGAGTAAGTGCGAGTTCTGGCTAGAGAAGGTCGCATTTCTTGGACACGTGGTGTCGGCCGAGGGCATTTCTGTAGATCCAGCCAAGGTTGAGGCAGTCATGAGTTGGGAGAGGCCCAAGAGCATCACGGAGATACGTAGTTTCCTCGGATTGGCAGGCTACTACCGGAGATTTGTGGAGGGATTCTCCAGTTTGGCTGTACCTCTCACCTACTTGACAAGAAAAAGTAGAAAGTTCAGTTGGAGTGACCGATGTGAAGTAAGTTTCCAAGAGTTGAAGAAACGCCTCACCATAGCCCCTGTCCTTACTGTGCCATCTGGACCTTTTGGGTATGAGGTGTATAGTGATGCCTCGCACGTCGGCCTCGGGTGTGTCCTAATGCAACACAAGAAAGTCATTGCCTATGCATCAAGGCAGTTGAAAGAGCATGAAAAGAACTACCCCACTCACGACTTGGAGCTTGCGGCGGTCGTGTCTGCACTCAAAATTTGGCGACATTATCTGTACGGGGTGGAGTTCTATGTGTACACGGACCACAAGAGCCTCAAATATCTCTTTTCCCGAAAAGAGCTCAGTTTGCGACAACGGCGTTGGATTGAGTTCTTAAAAGACTATGAGTGCACGATCCAATATCACCCGGGAAAAGCAAATGTGGTGGCAGACGCTTTGAGTAGGAAACCATCGGGGTTGTTGGCTCACATGTTGGTGCGGGAATGGAGACTGTTAGACGATTTGGCAAATCTGGACATCAGTGTGAATGATTCTGTCCCCAGTCCTGTTTTGGCAAATGTTACGGTTCGGCCGTACCTTATAGATTTGATCCAGGAGTACCAGGCCACGGATGCTGACTTGTTGGCTTTTCGGGACAAGGAAATTGCCAAGGGTAGTACGGACTTCTCTCTCAATAGCCGGGGTGCTATTACATTCAAGGGAAGACTTTGTGTCCTAGCCAATGCAGACCTTCGAAGAGAGATCATGGATGAAGCTCACCGTTCAAAGTACACAGTGCATCCTGGGGGTACGAAGATGTACCGGAACCTCAAGAGTCACTTTTGGTGGTGAAACATGAAGAGGGAGGTTGCGGAGTATGTGGCACGGTGTTTGGTGCGCCAACAGGTGAAAGCGGAGCATTTGAGACCGGCGGGTCTTTTGCAGTCTCTCCCTATTCCCGAGTGGAAATGGGAACATATCTCTATGGACTTTATCGTGGGATTGCCGAAGACGGTCAAGAAGACCGATGCTATATGGGTAGTTATTGACAGACTCACGAAGTCCGCTCATTTCTTACCGTACCGGACTACATTCAACTCCAATCAGTTAGCGGTGCTATACATCAAGGAAATAGTCCGATTGCATGGGGTGCCAGTGAGTATTGTGTCGGATAGAGACCCAAGATTCACATCCAGGTTCTGGAAAAGCTTTCAGGATGCTATGGGTTCCCGACTAGACTTTAGCACGGCTTTCCACCCACAGACCGACGGGCAAACGGAGAGGGTGAATCAAGTGATAGAAGACATGCTCCGAGCTTGTATGTTGGATTTTAAAGGAAGTTAGGAGGATCACCTACCTTTGGTGGAATTCGCCTACAATAACAGTTATCAAGCAAGCATACAAATGGCACCTTTTGAAGCCTTATATGGAAGAAGTTGTAGATCCCCCTTGTATTGGGATGAGGTTGGAGAAAGAAAGATTTTGGGCCCCGAGTTGATTGAACGAACCGCGGATAGGGTCAAGCTTATACGGGAGAGGTTGAAGACCGCACAGGACAAACAGAAAAGCTATGCCGACAACCGAAGGAGGGATCTTGAATTCTGAGTCGGTGACTTTGTGTTTATCAAGATTTCACCGACCAAGGGTGTTATGCGATTCGGGAAAAGAGGCAAGCTTAGCCCGAGATATGTGGGTCCGTTCGAGATCATTACTCGAGTCGGTGAAGTTGCTTACCGTGTTGCTTTGCCCGCTCACATGGCGGTGGTCCACAACGTGTTTCATATCTCCCAGCTTCGGAAGTACATCCCGGATCCTTCTCACGTCATCGAGCTTGATCCGGTTGAGATTCGAGAGGATCTCACTTTGGTTGAGAAGCTGGTCCATATTTTGGATCGAAGAGACCAAGTACTTCGCAACAAGACTATTCCGCTAGTTCTCGTGCAATGGCAGCATCAATCTCGAGAAGAGGCTACATGGGAACGTGAGGCCGAAGTCAAGGCGAAGTACCCCGAGTTGTTTGAATGATTTTGTGTATGACTTGTAATTTTGTTTCGGATTGTTATGCTAAGTTGTTTAAATTGTAAAGCACGCATTGTCTAAATTTCGAGGACGAAATTTTTGTAAGGGGGGGAGAATGTAGCACCCCGGACTTTTTCATCTTTAATGAATGGCACTCTCGTAGCTAATTGGCCGTTTCGTAGTGTTATTAATAAATAAGGGAGAAATCGGAAATTCTGAAATGTTAGAAATGTGCGTTTTCGAGAGACGAATCCAACGCAAGTTGAATCGTCGAAATCGGACGAGCGAGTCAAAAGATATGGCAAAAACAGTCGGGACCAGCAGAGCACCGATCGCTCGGTCCATGGAGCGATCGATCGGTCCAAAACCGATCGATCGGAGGCTATCGACTGGTCGAAAAATTTGTATGGGGAAATTTTCCAGAGAGTGAGTTTTTGACCGGTCGATCGGTCAATAACACCGATCACTCGGTAGGCAACCGATCGATCGGTCATAACCACCGATCGCTCGGTCTTCGTGTTTTTCAGAATTTTCATTAAGGGCTTTTTCATCTTTTGGGGTTTAAACCCTTACCCATAAGGGCTTGCCCGAGCCTTTAGGGCTTCATTCACAGCACTTAAGGGATTTTGAGAGATAGAGAGAAAGGAGAAGGGGATTTGCAACTAGGGTTTTCCATTGGAGAAGGAATCAAAGGGGTTTAAGAACCCTAGCTCACCCAACTCTTGCTTCAAGTTCAAGGCTCAAGCTCGTGTGGGGTTCCCTTCTCAAGCTAGGGCAGCACTCTCTACGGTATTTTCAAGAGGGTTTCCTACCCAATCAAGTATAGTTTGTGTAAGGGCTTTCTTCTTCCAAGTTGGAGTTTAAATCAAGGTCTACACCAAGATCAAGCTTCGATTCAAGGTTAGTACACTCTACTAACTTTCTTTAGCAATAATCTAGTTTTCCCCTTTGACATTATGATGTTGGTCTTGTATCTTCCCTTACTTGAAATGTGCTATACTTCCTAAACCTAAACAAGATAAATGTGAATGTGGGGTTGTATGTATGAATGGTGGATGTAGAGGCGATTGGATGCCGTTGGACGTGGTGAAATTTGGGTATGGAAAATGGTGGAAGGGCACTCTATGAATAATGAACATACTTGGATGTTGTGTTGGAAATTTATGCACTAAAAAGGGGAAATAAAACTACTAAAATGTTGCACACCGGATGTTTGATAATATGCCTAAACCAAGAATAAATGAAATTGATAAAGGAAATGGATGTAAGCTTTATGTACTTATTCTTGTAAATGATGACTTGACCAAATGCCATGTTGATCACCTAAATGCTTACATGTTATACTATGAATTGAAATATGATGCGATATCCCTCTTGTTACACGTGTCCCCATGATTGTCACTATTGGCACGCACACGAGTACACATGCATGCATGAAACCGGGTTTTCCAAGATTGTATTTATACATGTTGAATCAACAACAAAACAAGAACATGACAAGGAGGTTGGTAGCCCAAGGAAGGGTGCTAGCCTTTGGCTCACAAGAGAAATGGAACAAGAACATGACAAGGAGGTTGGTAGCCCAAGGAAGGGTGCTAGCCTCTGGCTCACAAGAGAAATGGAACAAGAACATGACAAGGAGGTTGGTAGCCTAATTGACTGCTGACAAGGAGGTTGGTGCCGTAGAAGCAACCATATGTACATCTTCCTACTTTCTATGGTCCCGGGGACCGATATTTCTACTGGACGAGGCTGTCACCTTGGAGGGATCAAGCCCTAGATTGGAATGAATGACCCCGCTCTTGATAGCAGTCTCGATACGGGCACCTGTCCTGACGATAGTGCCGAAGTCCACTACCAGTAAGGTCACCATGAGTGTAGAGTAGAGTTGCTTCAGGGTACCCATGAACATGCCTGCTAATTCCTCCTTAAGGATAGGAGTTGGGATCTTTGCTGCCATTTCCCTCCAGCGGGTGGCGTACTCTAGAAATGATTCGTTGTTGCGCTGGCTTAGTTGTTCAAGCTGGCTCCTCTGAGGACGAAGCTCCTAGTTGAAGTAGTACTGCTCTATGAAACTATCAATGGCATCCTGCTAGGTCTTGACTTTCTGCTTGTCCACCGACATCCACCATGTAAGGGCTGCCCCCTTCAAACTCTTCTGGAAGTACTGGATGAGCAAGGACTGGTTTTTATTATATTGGAGCATGTCCCCAAAGTAAACTGCAAGTGTTGTTTTGGACAGCCCGAGCCATCATATTTATCAAAGTCTGGGACCTTGAAACCTGCGGGAACTGTTAGTATGCTTCTTTATAATTTTAGAAAAACAGTTCTTGGGGGGGCATACATCGAAGCCAAAGATCTGACTAAGATACTAATTGATTTTATTCAATGAGAGTTAAAATCACAATACCTTTGCGACTTTGAAATTGTTAAGTCAAATCCACGAATAATAACGATACCACCAAAACTTCACAAGTGCCAAGTCTCCTTCGCAATCCACATGAACCTTCTTTTTCTTTAATGTTTTGTCTAATGGAAGCTAATGGCCCTTCCAAAATCCAGTTCTAGGAATCTTGAATAAAAGATCTAATCTTGATCTTCAAGAACCTTGAAATTTCTCTTCTTTATTTTCAAACTAGAAAACAAAAGGAAGAAGAAAAGGAGAGAAGGTGTGACTGTACACCTTAGGGAGAAGGGAGGCTTGGGCATGAGAGATAATGAGGGAGGAGAGGGATTTCCAAATCTTGAAAATTCTGGAAATTTTTCTTGTGTCCACTAAAGTGACCGTACACCTCTATATATAGGAGTTTACTTGGGTTGCTTGCAACCCAAGTCTCCTAATCCTTATCCAATAAGGATTTCTCACTTGTTTCCTTTTTGATTTCTCCTTTAATTAATTAGGATTAATTAAAATAGAAACTAATTTTATCCATTAGTAACTAACTAACCAAATCCTTATCCAATAAGGAATCTTTTTAAT
Organism: Tetracentron sinense; assembly: GCA_015143295.1. NCBI lineage: Eukaryota > Viridiplantae > Streptophyta > Magnoliopsida > Trochodendrales > Trochodendraceae > Tetracentron > Tetracentron sinense. The sequence continues at coordinate 12,111,927 of CM026559.1, forward strand.
TAGTAACTAACTAATTAATGATTAGTAACAAACTAACTAACTAACCAACCTTATCTCATAAGGAGTTATTAATTAGAAACTAATTAAAAATTAAACAATTATATTATCCTCCTTGAAGTGGGCGTCCCACCCTAGGTGGGCCCCACTCCACACACCCCCATGGGTTCCAAACCCATTTTGGTCTCTTATTTGATCTTCTATCAAATTCCCCAATGGGTCCTACCCATTTGGTTTTTCACATTTAATGTGATTCCACCTTTTAGAGCTTCACTATACCATATAGTGATTTCTTAGAGAAATTAATTAATTTAATAAATCATTAAATTAAATACTTTAAGAAAGTCCTTGTGTGTGGGATCTAAAGGGATCTCCTATTTCCGGTTGTGGGACCAAATACTCAACCTTTTGGTTAAACTATTGTTACTAGGAAACACCTTTCCTACACTCCATTAGGATTATAAAATTTTATCTTTATCCCTGGACTTCCATCAATCACAATTAATGTCCATTAACACAATGTGATTAACCTCCAGAAAATAGAGAATTACTTGCAGGTGTTTCTATCTCAAGATTTGTTTACAGATCAGTCCCTCCACTTCCAATATTGTTATAAGCTTACTGGACAATATCTAATACTGTCTTTAATCCCTGGCTTATATTGAGAACCCATTCTCTTTGATACTTTTAGTCAAACTTGGACTTGCAAAACATTTTAAAAAATTCTTTAAAAGAAATAATTATTATTATTACATTTCTTTTATACAGAAAATAAATTCCTCGATAAAACCATTTCATCGATAAATACCAGCGCTGGGTTTTTCAAGTCCGGTTTTGATATAAGTATCAACTCAATATTATTTACTCTGTAAGAGTAGTGGAATCCTTGTCGAGCGTACACACACTTCTTCCAGTACAGCGTATATAACCCAATGAGCCCGTATTTAGTCCCGTTTGTTGGACATTAACGATTAGCTACATCAAAGCTACATAGGCAAATACTAGAGAAGATGTCTACCTCTCAGGTTAAGGACAATCTATCAAATGGACTACCCTAAATATAAAGATAATATATTTCTAAGGGTATCCACTGAGCGATCCAGTTACAATATAAGTACTTCTTACTTATATCCACATCTTAGTCAAGAGACCCTTCTCTCAGTGATTGAGATTCATCACTCCATTATATGGAACTAACAATGTGTAAGTTATTAGGAATACATTGTCCAAATGTATCCTGATTAACTTAGAACAATTTTAGGTCTACAAGGAACCGGAAAAACCATATCTCCTTAGCAATCAGTTATCAACTAATTGGATGATTTTCCTACAATGTTACCTAAGGGACAAAGTAATCTCATCCAATGAGATACTTTTGATATATTACCCAAGGTAGAAGACAATGTGTGAATGTAAAATATGCACTTACTGATTTAGAAATAGATAAATACAATTCTGGAATGGCGTTGTGGGCATACATGTCTAACAGGAACAGCATCCCCTGATGAAAAGGTTAAGTCTTCCAGTGATAGACTTGTACTGGTGGATGTACCTTTCATTCTTCTTATCTGCTCTTTCATCTGCATGATCTCGTCTTGTAAGGAAGGGGTTGGATTTGAGGATGACGGCTGGTCCTGGTGGACGTGTGAGATCTTCGGCTGCTCTTCATACTGGTCATACTCCTCTCCTCCACCTATTGCGGGTATGGGATTAGGTATGATGAAGGGGGAATGGCGAGGCTCAGGTGTAGGTCGCTCGGCTGGTTCTTCAGTTGGGATACGAGTGGAGGGTTCTTTGATCCGGGTGCCAATCAGAATCTTCAGGCATTCCAAAACACTGTCAAGCTTCGCCTGCATGGCTGCTATGTCTCTGTCATGTGACTGTAGGATCTCAGTGGTCCGCTGGTGTTGATCTGCAGGTTCTGCCATCGATCCTGTACTGCTTTCCGATTGTACTGTGTAGGAGCTGTTCTCTGATCAGACTGTGTAAGGGAGTACCTCTGTGATTGGTACTTCCGTCAAGACTGCATCGGCAGCTGCTGCTTCTGCGAGAATCGCAGTCAGAGAACAAGTCATAGGTCGGCTCATACAACTGAAAAGAATGCAACGGCTAATCATGATTATGCATGAGGGCAAAAGGCAGATGCTAGAAAAAGATTTTCATTGATGCATGAAGAGTGCAGTGGGTACATGGATAGTGAGACTCAAAGAAAGAGGAAAAAGACTCGATCCTAGGTAGGCCCTTCAAGGATCGCAAAGTCAAGTGGACGAGGCACGCCCTCAAGATCCATGATCTGTTGCTGGAGGGATGTGACTTCAACTTTCATGTGCGTCAGGGTTTCTATAGCGTTGAACATGCGGTATCCAAATTTTTGGATACGGGAGGTCATCTCCGCCTTTGCACTATCAAGCTGTTCTTGGTGGAAGTGAAGGTGGGCCCGGATGATGGCAGTTTCCCTAGCGTCGCCTCTGCGTCTCTTGTGAAGAGATTGAATTGTCTGTTCCAATTGTTCAACCTGTTCTTGTACAGCCTGGAGTTCACAGCCTTGTTTTGCTACCTGCTGCCTGAATGCATGCTGGACTTTCCGTAACTTCTTCCATTTCTGCTGGATCTGGAGCTATCTCTCCAGGAAGAAGTCTGTCCAGGGAACCACCATCTCTGCTAGGGGTATGGTTCCTTGTGATGGAGCTACAACTGGTGTGGGCAGTTCCCTAGGTACAGGCATGCTGGGTAGAATGTCAGGATTATCCACCCATTATCAGTATACCGAGTTGGTTGCTGGCCCTGACAAGACCATAAATTCTGGCTATTGGTCTCGCCTGGAGATGCGCTAAGCTGACTGGAAGTGCTGGGTGAGGTTGTCGGAGTGCACTGTGAAGGTGACCAATCATTTTCCTGCTGGTCTATCACGGGGATACGTTGAGGGAGTCCAAACTGTCGGAGGACTCGGAGTGGTGTATAGACTGCGGAGCCTGTTAGACTAGCAAGAATCATGCATCTTCTGTCGGTGATGACAACACGGGGTAGCCTGTTCAACACAAGCCAATTGCATTGCCAAGTGATTTCTTCCTCTGAAAGGTCTCGGAGGAGCTGGCAGAGCTCTCTAACATCTGTAGTTATTATCGGCCCTTGATTCTGAGAAATCTTCTGAGGCAGACTGTAAGCATCGCGGATGCCATCCGATACTAAAATGATTGTATGCAAGTGACTTACCAACCAGAGGTGTAGGAGAGGTGCACTAGCATAGAAGATGCCTTTTTTGCAGTTTGTAGACTCATTGAGAGCTCTGAGAAGATCGGCTAGGATGACTGGTACAACCAAGCAGGAGTTGTGCATGTCCTCGATGATCCCCGACCAAAACTGCTTCGACGAGCGAACGGCACCTTGGGAACACCAGTTGAGACATGGTTATCAGTGCAAGGGCATTGAGACCGGGAAGTTCTGCTGAAATGGCCATTTGCGTTTGTACTTCTTTTTGAGAAAAGACACGGATATCCGTTCAAAAGAGTCATTAGGACCGGGCTGCAAGTAGGCAGGCTTGATATACAAGAACCTGGATAGGTCTGCCTGGCATGTTGTCTTGTAACGCGGTACTATGGCTTCGCCATCCATGTTTAACCCCAGAATGCGCTGAATCTCTTCCAGTGTTGGGCAGAGCTCGTTCTTACCAAAATAAAATATCATGTGAGACGGGTTCCAGCACTGGATAGCAGTGTTCATGAGGCGCGAGTCTGGGTTAACCACAGATAGGTCTAGGATATTTCTGGTTTTATAGGACTGAACCTAAATGAGACGCTGACTCGAGGTGAAAGCCCCGATTGAAGCCTGGAGATTGTCATCACACGCTCCCTGAGAAGTTAGATGCACGGGCCGTGACTGTCGGCCTATTGACTGAGCTACCCCTGAAGGGCCTACCATCTACCTGGACAATGATATAGACTCTGTGAGTGTACTGTGTATGCAGTTGGGATGCAAAAATGATGATGCAGATTTTCTTTGGGTGTGACATAGCATACGTGATCTAATAGGGTAGATGGATGGAGGTCCAACGTGCTTTAGCTCAGGTTGTTGGAAACCGAGAGACCTATCAGATCAAGGTTGGGACAGGCCCAGTAAAGGCCTGTCTGCCTGGGATTTGGACCCCCTACACTATGCCGGGAAGCAAGGTTGGATGTAGTTTATTATAAGCACAAGTTTGGCTCATTACATGCCCCTGAGTGGGTGGTTATCCAGGTAGAATGTGCCCAGGTAGTCAAACATGATTGGGGACAGGTATAGGGTGCAAGCAGGTTAGGGTTTGTAGCAGCCCTTCCAGAATGGACTGCTTGTAGACTATACCGAAGCCTAGACTACATGTATGAATGCTGGTTTGATGCAAAGGTGTTCCTAATAGGATGGGGGGATCACTTAACACCGTATATTCGACTCCCCGGTATAGAACATACCTGAAAAGGCACGATTGGTGTAAGTGGGAGCGTTCAGAATCCTTCCCTGATGGATATCACCCAACAGCAGTAACTCCGCAGACCTCCAAGATGTTTAAGTCACTGACACTGAGGATGATCATCCAGTAGCCGTTAACGTAATAAGCCTGTCTACTAGGTTGAATGAGATTAATTACACTACTATGACATGTATGGATGCACAGTACACAATTAATCAAGGGATGTAGAATGATTAGTGTTTAGTTAAACGCTTAGGCATTTTATACAAGCTTTAAGGTTTAGCTAGCTTAAACTTGAGTTCCTAGTTGAACCCTAAAGATGTTTAGAAACAGAATCCCCAACAGAGTCGCCAGAGCTGTGAGCGCGGGATTTCACTTCCTAGATTTCTCACGGGGTTTTGAGAGTCGCCACTTATTAATTCAGAAGGGATAAGTCCCCTAAAGTTTTGGATAAGGTCTTGGTCCACGAGAGAGATCAGGGTAAGGGGTTCGGTTAAGTCCGGGGAAGGTGTTAGGCACCCCGAGGCATCCGTTTTACAATGGTTCCGTACTCACCGGGTTTAAGCCAATTAAAGTTAATCTTGTTTAAAATACCGAAATGTTTAGGTGAACACTAATCCAAGAAAGGAAAAGCTAACTGGGGTCGGGCCCATGTTGAGCTGCTTACGTACTCACAGGGTGAGATCAGATCGAGCGTAGTTCTGGCAAGTGAACCTATGTCGAGGCTAGGGGCGTGTGTGTATGCACCAAGGGTGGCTAACACAGACTAGTCCGGTAGACTAGGGTTTGATTGACCGATGAGGGTCAAGTGCAAGGTATGTGAGCCCGGTAGGCTTAGGGAGTAGTCTGGTAGACTAAGGAGGAGTTCAGCCTGGGTTAGGATTGCTAACCGGGATTAGGCCGGACTAACTGCAATTAGGGTTGCTAACCACAGTAAAGGTTGAGTGGGTTGTAGCCCGGTAGGCTAAGGCGGGGCCCGGTAGGCCAAGGTAAGTCAGATAGACTTGATTTTTAGACTTGGTAGGCCGTAAACCGAAGCTAACTACGATTAGGATTGCTAACCGTAATTAAGGGGTTCTAACTGTGGTTAGGGTTGCTAACCAGCGTTAGGGAGGGGAGGGGGCCTATGTCAGGATTAAGGTCCAATTATATTTTAGGAATGTCCGTTTAATTTTCCAAAAGTTTGTGGGGTTAAGGAGTGCTTAACCGTGGTTAAATGTTAACCGGATGTGTATTTAACCACAGTTAAGGGTCAGGCATAGTCCAAGGTGGGCCCAGGGGCTAGCAGGGCCTAAAATGGCCTCCTACTAGGCCTGGGCCCCTGCGAAACCCCAGCAAATAAACAAGGTTTAATGTCGGTAATGTAATTACCTACATTATGGACAGTGATTTAAGACTATGTTTTGCCATTGTTAACTAGGGTTAGGCTGTAACCCGAGGTGAACCAGAGGCATGGGAGTGTAGGGAAGACTCCTGGGGAGAGATCAGGCCAGGCGTGGACCTCGGGGGATGCCTGGAGTGGCCCCCACAAAGCTGCAAAGGTATTGTGCCTGACAGCGCATATTGTTTGTAGAGGTATTGCTAAACATACCAAAACAGGTGAGCAACAGAATGTTGGTAATCCTTGTACCGACGTTCTAAAAATCGATCGTTTTACAGTAGAGGTGGGTTGGGTTTTATAGGGAAGAAGGCTAGGGACCTAGGTGGGATTTGGAAGAAGAGGGAGAATGGCATTGGACTTGGTGATGGTCGTCTAAGGGTTGAGAAGGGAGGAACCGAGGTGTGGGTTGAGTGTGCAGGGGTGTTGCAGCCCTGCAACTCGGAACTCACAGATGTCGGTAGAAGTTCTACCGACAACACAAAATCAGGCTAAATAGAAATGTCGGTAGAACTGCTACCGACATTCTAAGACTTGTGTTTAATGGGCTGGGCCCTGCATACTTGGGTATAAGGAATTATCCTAAGGGTTTTTGGGCCTTGTGGGCTTGGATTCAGGCCTTAAGGGCCATGGTTTTTAGGGTTCATGCCCTAAGGGCTCTAGGGTTATGCTAGGGTCACGTAATGCTAGGGTTTAGGACATGGGCTTTCTAGGTTTTAACTAGTGTTCACATAAGGTGAGTCCTAAGGGCAGGGTTTTGTCTTAGGTGTGAGGGCTTTGGCAGGTGAGGTAACCACAGTTAAAAGATTTTAACTGCGGTTAGGATGGGGTGTAAAAATTGGGTGCTTACACCTCCTTTATCATGTCTTAGGGCACATTCTGCTACAAGTTCATGCCCTTCGGATCAAAAACGCAGGGGCCACCTACCAGAGGGCCATGATAACTTTGTTCCACGACATGATGCACAAGTCCACTGAAATCTACGTGGATGACATGATTGTCAAATCACTGATAGCCGAACGGCACCCAAAAGACTTGAAGAGACTCTGCGATAGACTCAGAGAGTACGGCCTAAGACTGAACCCGGCCAAATGCGTCTTCAGAACCTCATCAGGAAAGCTCCTTGGCTTCATAATCAGCAAAAGAGGCATTGAGATCGATCCAGCTAAATCCAGAGCTATTATCAAATTACCAGCACCCCAAATTAAAGGAGATCCGTGGTTTCCTGGGCAGAATTCAGTACATCAGTTGGTTCATTTCTCAGCTAACTCCGATCTGCGAGCCGATCTTCAAACTTCTCCGAAAGAACACTCCGACAATCTGGACAGCAGAATGCTAAGAGGCCTTTGACAGAATAAAGCAGTATCTTCTGAATCCTCTAGTACTTGTGCCTCCTACACCGGGACATCCACTGCTACTCTACATCTCTGTGCAAGAAACCTCCATGGGATGCATTCTGGCACAACATGATGAGACTGGCAGAACAAACCAAGCCATCTACTATATCAGTAAGCGTCTACTTAAGTATAAAGAGCGGTACAGCCCTCTTGAGAAAACATGTCTGGCACTGGTTTGGGCAACCCAACATCTTCGGCACTATCTGCTTTCCTACCCGGTAATTCTGCTCTCCCGGATGGACACACTAAAATATCTACTGGAAAAGCCAGCCACCACCAGAAGGACTGCCCGATAGCTCATGATGTTGTCTGAATTCGACATCACGTATATGACACAAAAGTCAATCAAGGGGCAGGCGATAGCAGATCACCAAGCCGACAGTCCGACCCAGGACTACTTGTTTGTACATGATCAGTTTCCAGATGAAGCCATCCTGTATACGGAAGTGGACAAACAAGAAATACTCTGGCTGGGAGTTGTATTTTGACGGAGCTGCCAACAGTCATGGGCACGGGGCAGGAGCAGTCCTGATCTCGCCTAAAAGAGCACACCTCCTTATCTCAGTCAAGCTGAAGTTCAGATGCTCCAACAATGAAACAGAGTACGAGGCATGCATAGCTGGATGGAAAGAAGCCCTGGACATCGGGATTGAAGAGGTAGACATCTACGGTGACTCATCTTTGGTAATCTATCAAGCGAATGAGTCTTGGCCCATCTGAGAAGTAAAGCTAGTCCCGTATTTAGCCTACCTCAATCTGCTAATCAGTCAATTCAGAAGAATCAGCTTCAGCCATCGATCTAGGAACCAGAACAGATTCGCCGACACACTGGCCACTCTAGCTTTAATGGTACAGATCCTTACAGACATCATGCTCTGGCCGATAGAAATTCAAAAGTAAGATCAGCCTGCCTACTGCCTTCAGATCGAAGAGGTATCAGACAATAAGCCTTGGTATATAGACATCAAGCAGTATCTCGATGACGGGACCTTCCCTCTTGATGCTACCAAAATAGACTACCGGGCAATCAGAAGACTGGCCATTCAGTTCGTCCTATCAGGGGGCATCTTGTACAAAAGGTTGCCGAACCTACTCTGGCTCAGGTGTCTAGATACCAGTGAAGCAGCACAGGTAGTTGAAGAAGTTCACGGAGGAATTTGCGGCCCACACATAAACGGGTTGATGTTATCTAAGAAGATATTGAGGCTAGGCTATTACTGGTCCACCATGGAATCAAACTGTTACAAGCATGTACAGAAGTGCCACCAATGCCAAATCTATGCCGACAGGGTAAATGCACCGTCAAACAGGTTTCACAATCTCACCGCTCCTTGGCCATTGTCAGCTTGGGGCATCGACGTCATCGGACCCATAGCTCCGAAAGCATCAAATAGACATTGATTCATCCTAGTAGCAATCGATTACTTCACGAAATGGGTCGAGGCAGCCTCTTATGCCAGCGTCACAGCCTCAGTGATTTAACGTTTTCTGAAAAGGGATATCATCTGCCGATATGGGGTCCCGTATGAGATTGTAACAGACAATGCTCTCAACTTCTACAATAAGGGGATGACTGATCTCTGCCAGAAATTCAAGATCCAATATCACAACTTTACACCGTACAGGCCACTGACCAATGGTGCAGTTGAAGCCGCCAACAATAATCTAAAGAAAATCATAGAGAAGATGGCAACCAAGTACTCTGCCTGGCATGAGATGCTCCCTTATGCACTCATGGCCTATAGAACGTCCATCCAAACCTCAATTGGGGCAACACCATTCGCTCTGGCCTATGGTATGGAAGCAGTCCTCCCTGTCAAAATATAAATTCCATCACTCCGGGTGTTGATGGAAGTAGAGCTCTCAGAAGCTGAATGGGCACAGACCCGGTATGAGCAACTGAACCTGATCGAAGAGCGGCGACTGAAAGCCATCAACCACTCTCAGGCCTATCAGAGGTGCATGGCTAGGCCATTCAACAGGAAGGTCAAGCCAAGAAACATTGCGATCGGTGACCTGGTTCTCCAGAAAATGTTGTCAAACCGCCCTGACCCAAGGGCCAAGTTCACTCCCAACTATAAAGGCCCATACGTCATCCGAGATAAATTCTCCGGCGGTGCCCTTCAACTCGGACGTATGGATGACGAAGACCTCCCAGAGCCCGTTGATCGGTGCTAATTGTTACACATTTACGCACCTTAAACTGCACTTGTTAATCCATTTGAGCTCATTTATCCATTGTGATACTTTACTTGGGTGTATTTATTATTTTCAGGTTCATGTGAGGAAAATAAGACAACATTGATCATTTACAAGCTTTAAAGTCTCTTGAGAATCGCCACCGAGCAAAGATCTGAGCTAAAGAGAAGTTGAAAATGCGAAAAGACCATTGTTCGATGTTCGGGGCATAACTCTTCAACCGTAGCTCTGATTTCGGTGCATAATATATCAAAACAACCGGCTCAAAAAGCTCTACAACTTCTATCAAGGAAGTTTGTACAAAATCTGAACCCACTACTCGATCGGTGGCCATTTGGCTGATCGATCGGCAGTCGCCATGTTGGTAAAGTTAGAGAGTACGAAAATTGGATTTTTGGGTCTGTTTTGGATGTTTCTAAAGCTACAATTCATGGAGACTCTCTCTCTATAAAAAGAAAAGCCTCCTACCATGCAAGGGGTTCTGAATTTTGAGATTTGAAAGGAGAGAAGGCTCTGGAGATCTGTGAAGGTTGGAGGATGGATTGCTCGTGTTCTTCATGTTCTTCATCGAAAGCGATGTTCCTTACTCTCGCTATGAACTAATTCTTTTTTCTAGGGTTTAGATGAAACCCTAACCAAGTAACTGTGTCTCTCCGTATTTACTTTAGTTCATTCACTTGTAAACAATGATTGCATAATAAGAGGGTTATTAATAACCAAAGTTTATTGATTATATTCGATTTCAGTGTGATTCTATCCTTGTCTTAGGTTTTATTATGTTGAAATTGAAATCATCCATCTTAATTTTCTGTGATTATTGATGTGGATTTTATGCAATGGTTTTTAATGTCAAGGAATTAAATCATAGGATATTTTATGCTAAGGGAAGACGAGAGATTTCACAACCTTAGTTTAGTGTGTATCACTCGTGCTAACCGAAGATAGGATATGCCTAGGGTCTAATCCCTTGAATCATTCTAGATGGATGAGTGGAGTCTTGTAGTCACTCTCATCCTTATTGTTTACATTGTGATGAACTTGAATAAATGCATTAGAGACCGGTTATGCAACTAGTGGTGGATTCGAATGCTCTAGATCTTCTCTCACTGATATTTCATTAAAAACTCTTAGTTTAATTAGTTAAAATAGAATTTGTTAGTTTAATTTCCTTAGGTTAAAAATCAATCAATCAAATCAACTTGTTACTTCTTGGCTCACAATTAATCTAGAGGTACAAGCAATCAAACCAGCGCAGTCCTCTGTGGTTCGGCACCCCATACTAGTCACTATTCTACGGAATTGTAGCTACTACGAGGTTTATTTAATTGAAGATCAATTTTTGGCGCCGTTGCCGGGGACTCCTAGAATGGTTTAGTTGCTTAAATCAAAAGATTAAAACTGAGTCATTTTATTCAAATAATAATAAAAAAAATAAAAATAAATATATATTTCTTTTACTGATCTCTGAAATTTTGTGTTGCAGGTACCAATTGCTTGGATTGAAAACAGTGCTTAGCTAAAAAAAATTAACAGGAAAGTTGATTATTCTGCAAAGATAAAGGCTTACCAAATTTTAAATTGCCGAAAGCACTGTAAGTATTCTCTCATCTGGAGTTAATTATTTTACAAATTGGTGTCTGTTGAACATAGAGTTTGCCTCTAAGGTGTATGCACGGCAGACGGTCTTGTCACCCAGAGTTAATCCTTATCAATTCAAAGTTAGAGCGTACCGCTAGGCTTCTCAAGGCTTCTGCCCGATTTTACTCAAACCTAGAGACTACTCCTTTCTCTAAAATGGCTGAAAATCAGGACCCAACCAAGTCTTTGAAGGAATACTTTGTTCCGTCATGCTACTCTTCTCCTTCATGCATCCGGTTGTCGGAAACTACGGCAGCCCACTATGAGATTAAGTCCAGCACGATTCAGATGCTCCTATCCTACCACGGACTTAGTAATGAAGACCCCTATAAGCATCTGGATGATTTTAAGGAGATCTGCACTACCTTTAAGCTGCAGAATTTTTCAAATGATGCGCTCAGATTGCGCCTCTTCCCATTCTTCCTGAAGGATAAAGCCAAATATTGGCTTAACTCTCTTGAGGCCGACACTATCCACACATGGATACAACTCCATCAGGAGTTTTTAAAGAAATTTTTTCCCATTGGCACAACCAATCAAATAAGACGAACCATCATGAGTTTTTCTCAAATTGATGGTGAACTTTTTCATGAGTCATGGGAAAGATTCAAGGATCTCCTCAGAAAATTTCCCCACCATCAGATTCCTAAATGACAACTTGTCCAGTCATTCTATGATGGTCTATCTCAATTTAATAGATAGATGGTTGATTTCTCATGTGGGGGGACATTTATGACCAAGAGCGAGGTGCAAGCATGGGAACTGTTCAAAAATTTGAGTGAAAACACCTTACACCATGCTTCCTACAATCGTTCTGAGAGACAAAATTCTACTTCAAATCCAAAGCGAGGCATCTATGAAGTGGGCACTTCTAATGATGTCTCTTTTAAAGTGGATGAGTTGTCTTGAAAATTAGACCAACTAATGGTTGTTGGGCAATCTTTCTACACACCCTCTCAACCAACTCCCAATCAGAGAGAGGTGTGTCCTATCTGTTCTAGCCCTACACATTATGTGCATGAGTGTCCTGCTGTAACTCAATTTCTAGAATTTGTTCAAGAGCATGCTAATGCTGCCTATGCTCGCCCGGGTAATGATCCTTACTCAAACACGTATAACCCAGGGTGGAGAAATCATCCTAACTTCTCATGGCAGTCCCAAGCTCAAGGGAATAATTCTTCCCAAGCTCAAGGAAATTCTTTTTCCCAACATCAAAGGTCAAACAATCAACCTTTCCAAACTCAGTCTAATTACCACTCCCAACAACAATTATAACACTCCAATCCCCCTCCTCCAAGGAATCCATCATTCGAGGATAAAGTGTTGAATGCTCTAAAAGGGTTGGAAAGCAACACTCAATTGCTCCACTCACACTCTCAATCGATTCAAAAGCTAGAAACGCAAATGGGTCAACTAGCTAATGCCATGAATAGGAGAGTTGAGGGAACGCTCCCTAGCCAACCCGTGAGCAACCCTAGAGGTGTAAATCAGGTCAATGATAACAATTGTGAACATGTCCAGGCCGTTACAACCTTAAGGAATGGGAAAGTGGTAAACAATCTTGTTGGGAACAAGCAGAACAACCTGAAGAGTCCACTGTAGGTTCATCTCACTCTGAGGGCGAGGAAAGGAACACAAATACAAAGGATCAAGGGTCCTCTGTGTCATCACCAATTCCTATTCTCGAGGCCCCTACAGGCCTAAACCCCCATTCCCGACCTGTTTGAAGGACCCATCACCCTTTGCTAAAAAGGGAGCAAAACTGGATGATATGATTGAGGTCTTCAAACAAGTCAAGATCAACTTACCCCTCTTAGATGCTATCCAGCAAGTTCTGGCTTATGCCAAATTTCTTAAGGACTTGTGCACCCAAAAGCATAAATCTAGGATTCATGTCTCTAAGAAAGTACTTCTAACTGAACAGGTCAGCTCCATTCTCCAACATTCCACTCCACCAAAATTCAAGGATCCCAGTGCTCCCACTATTTCCTGCATCATAGGAAACCACTCCATTGACTGGGCACTCCTAGACTTAGGAGCGAGTGTTAACTTGTTACCCTTTTCGGTTTATGAACAACTTGGTTTGGGTGAGCTTCGCCCTACATCAGTCATCTTAGAACTAGCTGATCGGTCGGTGAAAATGCCTAGAGGGATGATTGAAGATGTCCTAATCAAGGTTGACAAATTCTTTTTCCCTGTTGACTTTTTAGTCCTTGATATAGAACCGGTCTCAAATCCTAAAAAGCAAATTCTGGTGATCCTTGGTCGACCATTTTTTGCTACAGCCAATGCATGTATAAATTATCGAACCGGGGTGATGGATGTATCTTTTGGAAACATGAAAGTCCGGTTAAACATCTTCAATACTTCCCAACAACCATTTAATGATGAAGAATGCTTCATGGTCGACACTATTGACGAGATGGTCGAGGATTCCCTTCCATTCACCTTACCTCATGATCCATTCGAGGCATGTCTCTCTCATTTCAACACCGAGGATTTTGATATAGAAAGGTCCATTGCGGAGGTCAATCAATTGCTAAGTTCATCCCCTCTTATTGACTCTCCCCCTTGGAAATCTCGGAGTGAACCGCTTCCTACCACCTCGAGTATTCCGACCCTTCCATCCCTTGAGGCACCTCCTACTCTTGAATTGATGTAGAGCCCCAGACCTTTTCACATTTAATGCATGACACTTTTATAGCCATTTTGCCTTTAAAGAGGTATAATTAATAAATAAGGAAGAAATTAGAAATTCCGAAATGTCAAAAATGTTCCTCTTCAAAGTACGAACCCAACGCAAGTTAAATCGTCAAAATCTGACGAGCGAGTCAAAAGATATGGCCAAAACAGTCTGGACCTGCAGGCAACCGATCGCTCGGTCCATAGAGCGATCGATCGGTCCAAAACCGATCGATCGGTAGCTATCGACTGGTCAAGATTTTTGTATGGGGAAATTTTCCAGAGAGTAGATTTTTGGTCGAGAGCTCAGTCAACACACCGATCGCTCGGTAGGCAACCGATCGATCGGTCATAAACACCGATCGCTCGGTCCTCGCGTTTTTACAGAAATTTCAGTAAGGGTATTATGGTCTTTTGGTCGGTATACTCTTACCTTAAGAGTCTTGCCCGAGCCTTTAGGGCATCATTCGACACGTAGAGAGTTTGAGAGAATAGGAGAAAGGGGAGAAGGCAATTCCAACCTAGGGTTTCTATTTTGGAGAGAAATCAAGGGGTTTGTGAACCCACACTCAACTCAAGCCCATTTTTCTTCAAGATCAAGGCACAAGCTCGTGAGGAGCATCTCCTCAAGCTAGGGCAGCAACTCACGGTCGTTTTTGGAAGGGGATTTCTTCCTCACTTGATCAAAGTCGGTACCTCTTGCTACCCTCCTAGCTATAGCTTCTCTTTTCCTTTATTTCTCTTTGTTTCCTTCCTTTGTACATGTGCTATGAGTTTGGAAGTGTGAACGTGGTGAATGGAGATGGAATAGGCGATTGGATGCCAATGGTTGTGTTGTGATGATTGAAACGGGGGAGGGCATTGTATCCATAATAAACACACATTTATGATGTGAGTAAACCCACCTAGAAAAGCATGATTTAGGTTTAAATGAATAATGAATAATGAACACACCATGTTTGATGAAATGCCAAGGTGGATAAAGTGAGTTGTAAATTAGGAAATGCATGCCTAATAAATTATGGATATTGCTAGGGCCTATGATAGTGTGTTTTCTTGCTTTCCCTAAATGATGTGAATGTTATATTGCTCAATCATTGATGTTATATGTGTTGTGAATTACCCAAATGTCATATTTAAATTTAAATGGAAGTATGTTCACGATTCCCACGAGCACGGCATGCATGACATGATTTACCGAGGTCTTCAAGAACATGGTTAGGGGTGAGACATATCCTACGATATGTTTTACCTCGCTTTTCACAAGAAAACAAGAACCAACATTCCACGAGGGGTCTCCCCTCACTCACAAGTGCATATCATGAAGAAGGGCCTCCCTTCCTTCGCAAGTACATTCATATCATGAAGAAGGGTCTCCCTTCCCTCTCAAGTGCATTGCATAAAGAAGGGTCTCCCTTCCCTCTCAAGGCATCTCTCAAACGCATCTCACAAGGATATCTCACAAGTGTATCTCACAAGTTACATGATCACAAGCAAGCACGCATGACATGCATGACATGACACGTACGACAGGCTCGACAAGATCAAGCAAGACAAACACGACAAGCTTTCAAGTACGAAAAGATATTTCAAGCCAAGTCAAGTGCACGATGTTTTCAAAAGGTTTTATCAGCTTTCTACGAAATACAAGCTTGATTATAAATTGCTTTACTTCGTTGTATGATATGAATTATTTCCGTCTAACATATATGAATTACTCCTGATTTATGTATTGCCATTTTTATGCTATGACTGTTGGTTAGTGCTTGGTACCCGCTGAGTATTCCATGCTCAGCCGTACTTCTTATGTCGGCAGGTTCTGAGGGAGCTGCTGCTCCATTTGATGTTTGTGCTCCTGGTCCGTGGGTGGAAGAGGAGTACGTCGAGGAGCCTTTGGAGGAACCTCCCGTAGAGGGTTATCAGTAGGTGGTGTTAGATTCTGAGTGGACTAGCTGTGGGTAAGCATAAGTGATTATATCCATGTATTTTGGCGGGCATGTCCGCACTTTCTTTGTTTTGATTTCTTTGTATTAAACTTGGACCATGTGTATATACTTAGAGGTTGTTAGACTTCCGCTGTGTTTTATAGTTATGTTTCCGCTGTCATCCTCTATCGTATATGCTCTGTCGGTTTTTGCAGGTTGGTTCGTCAAGCAAGTCATGTAAGCCATGATTAGTCGTCCAAAGTTCACTCTAACTCCTAGGGTGGGTTTTGGGTCGCAACAGAAGTGGTATCAGAGCTTAGGCTTTAGGTCTTTAGGGTCACTTAGAATCGAATACCACGGCTTGACAAGAGCATATGTCAGGAAACAAGTTAGGAAGAAAGTAAGTCGGGAGCGAGTCTGGTTCCAAGTGTAAGACTAAACTTTAGTCTTAGTCTAAAATGGTTGCTTTAACCAAGTACGGGTCCTAGGTACGCTAGAACACTAAAGTATAAGTATAATGTGATGAATACTCTGATGACTTGATGTGATGTATATTAGTATTATACAACTAATACAAAATGAATTATTGTGAAATGGCATTGAAATAAACTGTGGTTTCAAGTTAGACTCATGTGGTGTTACTATTCTCAGGACCTTAGTCATGAGACGAAACACACGGAGTGTGGACCCTCTTGCTGCGGAGGCATGGATCCTCCAGATGGAGAAGATCTTTGCGGTCCTCTCGCCTACAGAGGAGGATAGAGTAGCATGGGCAGTTTTCATGCTAGAGAGTGAAGCCCACCATTGGTGGTTGTCCGCATTGAGGATGCGAGATTTGACCATGCAGGGTCAACCTTGGACTTGGGAGGAGTTCAAGGACGCTTTTTACAAGAAGTATTTTCCGATTGGAGCACGGGAAAAGAAAGAGAGAGAATTCATCAACCTCGAGCAAGGCTTGATGTCAGTGGCACAATACGAGGCCAAGTTCTCGTAGCAATCACGCTTCGCGACTCACATGGTTGCTACCGAGGCAATGAAGGCAAGAAGGTTTGAGCAAGGGCTCAAAGATGTTATCATGGAGAAGGTTTCGATTTTCAGACATGCTACCTACCCTAAGGTAATAGACAAGGCCTTATTGGTCGAGGCCAATTCAGAGACAGTGTCCAAGAAGAGGGAGTTGGCGAGAGGCCAAGCTAGTAGTTCAACACCTCCAGAGAGGCGGGCTCGTACCGGCCCTTATCAGTATGCGTGGCGGGCACCACCGATGAGGCCATCTTATGCGCCTCCAGCTCCACGGCAGTGTGTGCCTCAGGCACCGCGACCTCAGGCTCTTCCAGCTCCACGGCCAGTTGCACCTCAGACGGTGAGGAATGCTCCACCTCCGGCCCCTCCGACCTATACACACGAGGTCTGCACTTCGTGCGGCCGAAGGCACCTGGCAGGAGATTGCCGAAGAGCATCGGGTGGATGCTTTCATTTTGGTCGCCAGGGCCATATGATCAGGGATTGCCCCAGTCGGCATTGACCAGGCCAGTCTCATGGGATTAGTCCACCAGCACGCCCAGCAGGATCATATCAGGCGTCATCTCAGACTACCCGGTCTACACCTCCACCTCGCCAGGCAAACTAGGGGCGAGTTTTTGCCTTAACAGAGGGTGATGCACTTGCATCTGACGATGTAGTGCAAGGTACACAGTTGTAGCTTATTTAATTATCAGTAAATTAAACTGTTAAGTATTAATTGATTGTGTACGTACTTGGCATGTTATATATGTATATATATACCTACATGTATACACTGTTGATGCATGGATTAACTCCGCTAGTCAAAATTTCAGGAACCCTACTAGTCAATGAGTATTTGGCTCGAGTGTTGATTGATACCGGGTCTACTCATTCATTTGTCTCGCCGAGTTTTTCAGAAGGCTTTTCTGTAGAGCCAAGTCAGCTAGAACCGGAGTTAGCCATTTCGACTCCTCTCGGCAAAACAGTATTGGCAGATAAAGTGTATAGAAATAGTGTGGTCCAAGTTGGAAGCCACGAGTTGGCGGTTGATCTCATCGTCCTGGGATTCCAAGACTTTGATGTTATATTGGGAATGGATTGGTTAGTAGCACATCATGGGCATGTAGCTTGCTTTGAGAAGATGGTACTCTTCAAGCCGGTAGAAGGAAAACCATTTCACTTTCGGGGGTTAAAAAGTAGAGATATTACTCGTTTTGCGGCGTTGAGCTTAGCTAACCCCGAGGCAAAGGACTCATCGACTATTCCGGTTGTGAGTGAATTCCTGGATGTGTTTCTAGAGGAGTTGCCAGGATTGCCTCCAGACAGGGAGATTGAGTTTGTGATCGAGCTTGCACCAGGCACAGCTCCTATTTTCAGGGCTCCATATAGAATGGCCCCTATTGAACTCAAAGAGTTGAAGACTTAGTTGGAGGAATTACAAGGCCTTGGTTTCATTCGAACAAGTGTCTCACCGTGGGGTGCCCCGGTGTTATTTGTTAAGAAGAAGGATGGCTCGATGCGGATGTGCGTTGACTATTGGCAACTGAACAAAGTCACTATAAAGAATAGGTACCCAATGCCTAGAATTGATGACTTGTTCGATCAGTTGAAAGGAGCGAGGTTTTTCTCAAAGATAGATCTTCGATCGGGCTATCACCAGTTGAAGATTAAGGCAGAAGATATTCCCAAAACTGCTTTCAGGACTCGATATGGACACTACGAGTTCTTAGTGATGCCTTTTGGTCCCACGAACGCGCCGGCAGCTTTTATGGATTTAATGAACCGGGTGTTCCGGCCATACCTAGATCGATGAGTGATAGTGTTTGTTGATGACATTTTGGTCTATTCCCAGACACGGGAAGATCACACACGCGACCTACGCCTTGCTTTGGAAATGCTAAGAGAGCACAAGCTATACGCCAAACTTAGCAAGTGTGAGTTTTGGTTGGAAGAGGTGGCATTCCTAGGCCACGTTATTTCTGCAGAAGGTATCTCGGTAGATCCGAAGAAGATTGAAGCAGTTATGAGTTGGGCGAAGCCCAAGAGTGTTACGGAGATACGCAGCTTCCTTGGGTTGGCAGGCTACTACAGGAGATTCGTAGAGGGTTTCTCTAGCCTTGCAGCACCGCTCACTTACCTGACAAGGAAGAACGCCAAGTTTGTATGGAGTGATAAGTGTGAGATCAGTTTCACAGAACTGAAGAAGAGGCTTACTACAGCCCCTGTCCTTACTTTGCCATCTGGACCTTATGGGTATGAGGTGTATAGTGATGCCTCACACGTTGGACTTGGGTGTGTACTCATGCAGCACAAGAAAGTCATTGCCTATGCATCAAGGCAATTGAAGGAGCATGAGAAGAATTATCCCACGCACGACTTGGAGCTTGCGTCGGTCATGTTTGCACTTAAGATTTGGCGTCATTACCTTTATGGGGTGGAGTTCTATGTGTTCACAGATCACAAGAGTCTCAAGTATCTCTTCTCCCAAAAGGAGCTGAATCTAAGGCAACGGCGTTGGATGAAATTTTTGAAAGACTATGATTGTACCATTCAATACCACCCGGGTAAAGCAAATGTAGTGGCTGATGCTTTGAGTAGAAGACCTCCAGGGTTATTAGCATGCATGTTAGTGCAGGAATGAAAGCTACTTGAAGACTTGGCAAATCTGGACATTAGTGTGAATGACTCTGTCTGTAGTCCTATCTTAGCAAATGTCACGGTTCGGCCATACATTATAGATTTGATCCAAGAATACCAAGCCACGGATGCTGAATTGTTGGCTTATCGGGACAAGGAAGTTGCTAAGGGTAGTGAGGACTTCTCTCTCACTAGCCAAGGTGCTATCACATTCAAGGGAAGGCTGTGTGTCCCAGCCAATGTAGATCTTTGGAGGGAGATCATGGACGAAGCACATCGTTCGAAGTACACAGTGCATCCTGGGGGTACAAAGATGTACCGGAACCTCAAGAGTCACTTTTGGTGGCGGAATATGAAGAGGGATGTTGCGGAGTATGTAGCACGATGCTTAGTGTGCCAACAGGTGAAGGCAGAGCACATGTGGCCGGCAGGTCTATTGCAGTCTCTTCCTATTCCCGAATGGAAATGGGAGAACATATCCATGGATTTCATAGTTGGCTTGCCAAAAAAGGCAAAGGGCTCAGATGCAATTTGGGTTGTAGTAGACCGTCTGACGAAGTCTGCGCACTTCCTACCCTACCGAACTACTTTCAACTCTAGCCAGTTGGCCGCTCTATACATTAAGGAAGTGGTGAGGTTGCACGGAGTGCCAGTCAGTATTGTGTCGGATCGGGATCCTAGATTCACATCACGATTCTGGAAAAGCTTTCAGGATGCCATGGGTTCCTGACTTGATTTCAGCACCGCTTTTCATCCACAGACGGATGGACAAACCGAGAGAGTGAACCAAGTCATTGAAGACATGCTTCGGGCTTGTATGTTGGATTTTAGAGGCAGTTGGGAAGAGCACTTGCCTTTGGTTGAATTCGCCTATAATAACAGCTATCAGGCGAGTATCCAAATGGCACCATTTGAGGCCTTGTATGGGCGAAGTTGTAGGTCCCCTCTCTATTGGGATGAGGTAGGAGAGAGGAAAGTACTTGGTCTGGAGTTGATTGAGCAAACTGCAAACACAGTTAAGATCATTCGGGATCGATTGAAAGCCGCTCAAGATCGCCAGAAAAGTTATGCGGACACGCGCCGTAGGGACTTGGAATTTCAAGTAGGGGATCGAGTCTTTGTGAAAGTATCTCCTAGCAAAGGGATCATAAGATTTGGCAAGCGAGGCAAGCTCAGTCCTCAGTATGTTGGGCCTTTTGAGATTATCACGCGAGTTGGTGAGGTTGCTTACAGGGTAGCTCTCCCACCTCACATGGCTGCAGTTCACAACGTTTTCCATGTGTCTATGCTTTGGAAGTACATTACGGATCCTTCGCATGTCATAGACTTGGAACTGTTGGAGATTCGAGAGGACCTCACCTTGATTGAAAAGCCGGTTCAGATTTTGGATCAAAGAGATCAAGTGCTTCGCAACAAGACAATCCCTTTGGTTCTTGTGCAATGGCAACACCATGCTCAGGAAGAAGCTACATGGGAGCGTGAAGCCGAAGTCAAAGCGAAGTACCTAGAATTATTTGAATGAGTTTTTGTATAAGTTTGTATATGACTTGTAATTTTCTTTTTGGTTTGTAATGCAAGTAGCGTCTCAATTTCGAGGATGAAATTTTTGTAAGGGGGGGAGGATGTAGAGCCCCGGACCTTTTCACATTTAATGCATGACACTTTTATAGCCATTTTGCCTTTAAAGAGGTATAATTAATAAATAAGGAAGAAATTGGACATTCCGAAACGTCAGAAATGTTCCTTTTCGAAGTACGAACCCAACGCAAGTTAAATCGTCAAAATCCGACGAGCGAGTCAAAAGATATGGCCAAAACAGTCTGGACCTATAGGCAACCGATCTCTCGGTCCATAGAGCGATCGATCGGTAGCTATCGACTGGTCAAGATTTTTGTATGGGGAAATTTTCCAGAGAGTGGATTTTTGGTCGAGAGCTCAGTCAACACACCGATAGCTCGGTAGGCAACCGATCGATCAGTCATAAACACCGATCGCTCGGTCCTCGCGTTTTTGCAGAAATTTCAGTAAGGGTATTATGGTCTTTTGGTCGGTTTACTCTTACCTTAAGAGTCTTGCCCGAGCCTTTAGGGCATCATTCGACACTTAGAGAGTTTGAGAGAGTAGGAGAAAGGGGAGAAGGCAATTCCAACCTAGGGTTTCTATTTTGGAGAGAAATCAAGGGGTTTGTGAACCCACACTCAACTCAAGCCCATTTTGCTTCAAGATCAAGGCACAAGCTCGTGAGGAGCATCTCCTCAAGCTAGGGCAGCAACTCACGGTCGTTTTTGGAAGGGGATTTCTTCCTCACTTGATCAAAGTCGGTACCTCTTGCTACCCTCCTAGCTATAGCTTCTCTTTTCCTTTATTTCTCTTTGTTTCCTTCCTTTGTACATGTGCTATGAGTTTGGAAGTGTGAACGTGGTGAATGGAGATGGAATAGGCGATTGGATGCCAATGGTTGTGTTGTGATGATTGAAACGGGGGAGGGCATTGTATCCATAATAAACACACATTTATGATGTGAGTAAACCCACCTAGAAAAGCATGATTTAGGTTTAAATGAATAATGAATAATGAACACACCATGTTTGATGAAATGCCAAGGTGGATAAAGTGAGTTGTAAATTAGGAAATGCATGCCTAATAAATTATGGATATTGCTAGGGCCTATGATAGTGTGTTTTCTTGCTTTCCCTAAATGATGTGAATGTTATATTGCTCAATCATTGATGTTATATGTGTTGTGAATTACCCAAATGTCATATTTAAATTTAAATGGAAGTATGTTCACGATTCCCACGAGCACGGCATGCATGACATGATTTACCGAGGTCTTCAAGAACATGGTTAGGGGTGGGACATATCCTACGATATTTTTTACCTCGCTTTTCACAAGAAAACAAGAACCAACATTCCACGAGGGGTCTCCCCTCACTCACAAGTGCATATCATGAAGAAGGGCCTCCCTTCCCTCGCAAGTACATTCATATCATGAAGAAGGGTCTCCCTTCCCTCTCAAGTGCATTGCATAAAGAAGGGTCTCCCTTCCCTCTCAAGGCATCTCTCAAGCGCATCTTACAAGGATATCTCACAAGTGTATCTCAGAAGTTACATGATCACAAGCAAGCACGCATGACATGCATGACATGACACGTACGACACGCTCGACAAGATCAAGCAAGACAAACACGACAAGCTTTCAAATACGAAAAGATATTTCAAGCCAAGTCAAGTGCCCGATGTTTTCAAAAGGTTTTATCGGCTTTCTACGAAATACAAGCATGACTATAAATTGCTTTACTTCCTTATATGATATGAATTGTTTCCGTCTAACATATATGAATTGCTCTTGATTTATGTATTGCCATTTTTATGCTATGACTGTTGGTTAGTGCTTGGTACCCGCTGAGTATTCCATGCTCAGCCGTACTTCTTATGTCGGCAGGTTCTGAGGGAGCTGCTGCTCCATTTGATGTTTGTGCTCCTGGTCCGTGGGTGGAAGAGGAGTACGTCGAGGAGCCTTTGGAGGAACCTCCCGTAGAGGGTTATCAGTAGGTGGTGTTAGATTCTGAGTGGATTAGCTGTGGGTGAGCATGAGTGATTATATCCATGTATTTTGGCGGGCATGTCCGCACTTTCTTTGTTTTGATTTCTTTGTATTAAACTTGGACCATGTGTATATACTTAGAGGTTGTTAGACTTCCGCTGTGTTTTATAGTTATGTTTCCGCTGTCATCCTCTATCGTATATGCTCTGTGGGTTTTTGCAGGTTGGTTCGTCAAGCAAGTCATGTAAGCCATGATTTGTCGTCCAAAGTTCACTCTAACTCCTAGGGTGGGTTTTGGGTCGCGACAATTGAAGCCACTCCCGGATTCACTTAAATATGCCTTCTTAGGGTCTTAAGATACTCTCCCAGTTATCATTGCCGCCGACTTTTCAGTCGAGCAGGAGCGGAGATTAATGACTGTGCTACAAAAGCATAAAGGAGCTATAGGATAGACCATTGCTGACTTAAAAGGGATTGATCCTTCTGTGTGCATGCATCGCATCCATCTCGAAGAGGATGCCAAACCCTCTAGAGAAGCACAATGGAGGTTAAATCCTAACATGAAGGAAGTGGTCATGAAAGAGGTTGTTAAATTGCTTGATGCGGGTATCATTTATCCCATCTCGGATAGCAAATGGGTGAGTCCTACCCAAGTGGTACCAAAGAAGTCCGGTATCACCATTGTGTCCAATCCCAAAGGAGAGTTGGTTCCTACTCGTGTCACTACTGGGTGGCGTGTTTGCATTGACTATAGGAAGCTCAACTCCATAACTAGGAAAGACCACTTCCCACTCACATTCATTGATCAAATCTTAGAGCGGTTAGCAGGCAAAAGCTACTACTGTTTCCTCGATGGTTATTCTGGACATAACCAAGTGCCTGTCTATCCTGAGGACCAAGAGAAAATCACATTCACATGTCCTTTTGGCACCTTTGCCTATAGGCGCATGCACTTCGGTTTATGCAATGCACCGGCAACCTTTCAACGGTGTATAATGTCCATTTTCTCCGACGTGGTGGAGAAGTTTCTCGAGGTCTTTATGGATGATTTTTCCGTATTTGGAACCTCTTTTAATAATTTTCTCCACAATTTAACATTAGTCTTAAAAATATGTGAGGAGACAAATCTTATCTTGAGTTGGGAAAAGAGTCATTTTATGGTTCAAGAGGGCATTGTTCTGGGACACATCGTGTCCAAAAAGGGAATTGAAGTAGATAAGGCTAAAATCGATTTGATTTCGAGTCTCCCTCCACCGACCACGGTGCGACAGATTCGCTCTTTTTTTGGCCATGCGGGACTTTACCGTCGCTTTATCAAAGATTTCAGCAAAATCTCTGGACCTTTAAGCAATCTTCTTGCCAAGGATGTCCCATTCTCCTTTGGTAAAGTCTGTTTAGAAGCTTGCAACAAACTCCGCCATCGCCTCTCTACAGCCCCAATCATGCAGCCCCCAGACTGGTCTCTTCCCTTTGAGCTGATGTGTAATGCCTCAGATTATGCCATCGGGGCAGTCCTAGGGCAAAGGGTGAATAGGACCCCTCATGCCATCTATTATGCGAGTAAGACCCTCTCGGATGCTCAATTGAATTACACCACCACCGAGAAGGAATTACTAGCCATCGTGTTTACCCTGGACAAATTTCATTCTTATCTCTTAGGATCCAAAATCATGGTATACACTGACCACGCTGCCTTGCGGTATCTCCTTTCCAAGAAGGACACCAAACCTAGACTCATTAGGTGGATTCTCCTCCTTCAAGAGTTTGACTTAGAAATTCGTGACAAAAAGGGTTATGACAATGTGGTCGCCAACCACCTACCAAGAATCCTAGTCAGTTCCTCCCATGATCCATGTCCTGTCCAAGACTCCTTCCCAGACGACCAATTGTTCGAGGTAACTCGAGTGCAACTTCCTTGGTATGCCCACATCGTCAATTACCTCGCCATTGGGGAACTTCCCCCTCATTGGTCCTCCCAAGACAAATCTCGATTCTTCTCCCAAATCAAATTCTTTTTCTGGGAAGATCCGGAATTGTTCAAATATTGTTCGGACCAAGTGATCTGACGATGTGTGCCGGAGAGTGAATTCCAAAGTATTCTCACCTTTTGCCACTCTCTTGCATGCGGCGGTCATTTCGGAGGGAAGAAAACGACCGCCAAAGTCTTACAAAGTGGTTTTTACTGGCCCTCTCTCTTCAAAGATACCCATGCTTTTTGTCGAGCTTGTGTGCAATGCCAACAGTTGGGCGCAATGTCTCGTCGAGACATGATGCCCCTCACCTCGATCCTAGTAGTAGAGATATTTGATGTGTGGGGTGTTGATTTCATGGGTCCCTTTCCACCATCGGTCGGTTTCGAATATATCTTGGTGGCGGTGGACTACGTATCTAAATGGGTGGAGGCGGTTGCTACAAAGACAAATGATCACAAAGTTGTGGTCAAGTTTCTTCAAGAGAATATCTTTTGTCGATTTAGCACACCGTGTACTATTATCAGTGATGGAGGAAAACACTTCCTCAATCGTTATTTCAAGGCCCTATGTCTCAAATACTCCATCACTCATAAGGTTGCCACACTATACCACCCTCAAACAAGTGGTCAGGTCGAAGTCTCCAATAGGGAGATTAAGAATATCCTAATGAAGACTGTAAGGACAGATCAGAAGGATTGGTCTATAAGGCTCAATGATGCCCTTTGGGCCTATCGCACCGCCTACAAGACCCCAATTGGTATGTCTCCCTATCGCCTCGTCTTTGGAAAGGCCTGCCACCTTCCGGTTGAGCTGGAACATAAAGCCCTGTGGACCATCAAGAAGTTCAACTTTACATCGTCACCGCCGGTTCCAACAGAAAACTCCAACTTTCCGAATTAGAGGAGTTATGTAATGATGCGTATGAGAGCGCAAAGATTTACAAAGCGAAAACCAAAATCTTTCATGACAAACACATTTTCCGGAAATCCTTCGTTCCGAATCATAAGGTTTGGTTATTCAATTCTAAATTGCGTCTCTTCCCTGGTAAACTTCGCTCTCGATGGGATGGTCCTTACATTGTTATATCAGTGGCCTCTCATGAAGCTGTTGAGGTTCAAGACCTCAAAGATGGGCGTCTATTCAAAGTGAACGGTCAAAGATTGAAACCTTACATTGAGGGTATTGCAACTGGCAATCTCATTGAGGCCATTGATTTGGTGGATCCTGCCTATCTCGACCTTTAGTCGTGAGGCCGTCTGGCTAAAGACGATAAACTTAGCGCTAGAAGGGAGGTAACCCTTTATTGTAAATTCGTTTGTTCCAAGTTTGGGGTGGTGCCCTTCGAGATTAAAAAAAAGTGTTCCCCGATCGATCGGCAGTCCAGTCGCCGATCGATCGCCCATTGTTGACCGCTCGATCACCCAATCCGGACCGCTCAATCGTCCAAAAGCCGTGCCTCCACCTTCACCTTCCGATTGATCGACCAAATTTGGGCCGATCGATCACCCACTCGTTGTCCCGGATCTAGCATCGCCTTCCGATCGATCACCTAATTTTGGGCCGATCGATCGCCCACTCGTTGTCCCGGATCCATCATCGCCTTCTGATCAATCGCCTAATCCTGGCCGATCGATCGCTAATCTCCGTAAGCTGATCCTCGCCTTCCGATCGATCGGCATTGCTGGGCCATCCGATCGCCAAAAAAAAAGAAGAGAGACCCGTTTTTTTGACCGTTTCACGACCGTTGGGACCGATCGATAGGCCCACTCGGCGCCGATCGATCGGCGCCCGGCGGGATGCCATAAATACCTACTTGTCTTGATGTTTTTTTTTTCACCTTTCCCTCTCTCCACTCCCCATTCGTTACACCCATTTCCTCTTCCTCTTCTCTATTTTTCTCCTTTCTCACTATGCGGCGTTCTCGGGCCTCACAAAAACGTCCTCGTGCCCCCGCCGATGCGCTAGACTCTTTTTGGGGCTCTCGGCAGTGCAACTATCAAACTTGTTTTGAGGTCGACTCTTACTTCCGTTCACAAGATGATACTGCCTGGGCTTTCGCTGAATTGGAACGTCGTCAATTGGGTGCCCTTTTCTGCCCTTCTTCCACTGTTTATCCCAGGTTGGTGCATATTTTTTATAAAAATTGCGTCGGGATGAGGACTTCCCTCATATGCTTTGCTCTTCTATTGATGGTCATGATATCCGTTTTGGTGGCCGTGATATCACGGAGATTTTAGGATGTTGCTTGCCCCGTGACCCCGATATTGTGTATGCTGATGAGGCACCTTCGATCACGGTGCAAGAGATCGTTGATACCATGTGCGCTGGACGGTATGGCGACCATAATCGGACTTGCACTACACACACGTTCCTTCCACCACATCTATGGTTAGTTGACTCCATCTTTCGTCGCAATCTCAATCCGCTTGGGCATAAGTTAGAGCGTCGCGGCCCTCTTCTCAAGGCTTTATTTGCTATCCATGGGGACTTTTATTTTGATGCACCATCCGCCATTATGGACGTTTTTCCGCAAGTGTTAGATGAACTCGTCGATACTTCGAGCTCCTCTAGCAAGAAATGGGCACTTCCGTTACCCAATCTTGTCTGCTCCATTGTGGCCCACTCCGAGTATGCCATATCTGCGGATGAGCCCGCCGACTCCACTTTGCCCACCTTTGGCAGTGCCCAATGGGACAAGAGTGTCCATGCCATGCATGCCGCACCCACTGCTCCTATTATCCCTCCCCCACGGGTTCACCATCCTGCTCTCCCACAGGCCTCCTCTTCCATGCGCCACGAGGAATATGAGCATCTGTGTTCTCGGTTTGACCAATTACGGGGCGATGTGGCTAGTTTCTGGCACGAGTTTGATATCTTTCGTGACCGTACTTATGCCTGTAGAGCCCCAAACTTTTTTGACATTATGCATGACACTTTCGTAGCCATTTTTCCTTTAAAGTGATATAATTAATAAATAAGAAAGAAATTGGAAATTTCAAAACTTTAGAAATGTTCCTTTTCGAAGTACGAACCCAACGCAAGTTGAATCGTCAAAATCGGACGAACGAGTCAAAAGATATGGCCAAAACAGTCTGGACCTGCAGGCAATCGTAGCTCGGAAGGCACTAAGGACGTAGTTCAGACAACGCATAGACAACGTACTCGGATAACGTAGCTCTAGCTCTGATAATGTATACGTTGTGCATCCGTTGTGCAACAGACAACGGGTACGTTGTACAGCAAACAACGTGTACGTTGTACAGCTCACAACGGGCACGTTGTACATAAGACAACGGACAACGAGCTCAGCACTATTCACAGCACAACGTGTTCGGCACTATTCACAGCACAACGTGTTCAGCACTATTCACAGCACAACGTGTTCAGCACTATTCACAGCACAACGTGTTTGGCACTATTCACAGCACAACGTGTTTGGCACTATTCACAGCACAACGTGCTCGGCACTATTCACAGCACAACGTGCTCGGCACTATTCACAGCACAACGTGCTCAGCACTATTCACAGCACAACGTGTTTGGCACTATTCACAGCACAACGTGTTTGACAGTATTCACAGCACAACGTGCTCGGCACTCTTCACAGCACAACGTGTTCAGCACTATTCACAGCACAACGTGTTTGGCACTATTCACAGCACAACGTGCTCGACACTATTCACAGCACAACGTGTTCAGCACTATTCACAGCACAACGTGTTCAGCACTATTCACAGCACAACGTGTTCGGCGCTCGTGTTTTTGCAGAAATTTCAGTAAGGGTATTATGGTCTTTTGGTCGGTTCACTCTTACCTTAAGAGTTTAACCCGAGCCTTTAGGGCTCATTTTCGACATTTAGAGAGATTGGGAGATAAGAAGAGAGGAGAGGGCGATTCCTGAACCTAGGGTTTCCATTTTGGAGAGAAATCAAGGGGTTTGTGATCCCACACTCAACTCAAGCCCATTTTTCTTCAAGATCAAGGCACAAGCTCGTGAGGAGCATCTCCTCAAGCTAGGGCAGCAACTCACGGTCGTTTTTGGAAGGGGATTTCTTCCTCATTTCTTCAAGGTCGGTACTTCTTACTACCCTCCTAGTTATAGTTCCTCTTTTCCCTTTATTTCTTTTGATTTTCTTTCATTTACACATGTGCTATGAGATGGATGGTTGTGAATGGTGAATGGAGATGGAATGGGCGATTGGATGCCAAGGGTCGTGTTGTGATGATTAAAAAATGGGGAGGGCATTGTATCCATAATAAACACACCTTTATGATGTGAGTAAACTCACCTAGAAAAGCATGATTTAGGTTTAAATGAATAATGAATAATGAACACACCATGTTTGATGAAATGCCAAGGTGAATAAAATGAGTTGTAAATTAGGAAATGCATGCCTAATAAATTATGAATATTGCTAGGGCCTATGATAGTGTGTTTTCTTACTTTCCCTAAATGATATGAATATTACATTGCTCAAATCATTGATGTTATATGTGTTGTGAAATTACCCAAATGTCATATTTAAATTTAAATGCAAGTATGTACACGGTTCCCACGAGCACGGCATGCATGACATGATTTATCGAGGTTTTCAAGAACATGGTTAGAGGTGGGACATATCCTGTCGCGACCCAAAACCCACCCTAGGAGTTAGAGTGAATCTTGGACGACTCAATCATGACTTACATAACTTGCTTGACAAACCAACCTGCAAAACCCCATAGAGCATATACAATAGAGGACATTATCGCGGAAACATAACTATAAAACACAGCGGAAGTCTAACAAACCTCTAAGTATATACATATGGTCCAAGTTTATACAAAAAAGGTAACCAAAAGAAAGTGCGGACAGACCCGCCAAAATACATGGATAAAATCTCTCATCTCACCCACAGCTAATCTACTCAGAATCTACAACCACCTAATGGTAACCCTCTAATAGAGGTTCCTCAAAAGGCTCCTCGACGTACTCCTCCTCCACCCATGGACTCGGAGCACAGATATCAAATGGAGCAGCTGCTCCGCCGTCACCTGCCGACATAAGAAGTACGGCTGAGCATGGAATACTCAGCGGGTACTAAGCACTAACCAATAGTCATAGCATACGGATAGCATACATAAAGGAGGAAGCAAGTTGCATATATAGAACATGAACAATTTATATCATACAAGGAAGCAAAACAATTTATAATCATGCTTGTATTTCGTAGAAAGCCGATGAAACCTCTTGAAAACATCGTGCACTTGACTTGACTTGAAAATACCATTTCCGTGCTTGAAACTTATTATGTTGTCTTATCTTGTCATATCATGCGTGTCATGTCATGTCATGCGTGTCATGCGGTTATCATGCTTGCTTGTTCATAATTTAAACATGTTCACATGCCTAGTTGCCGTTCATAGTCCGTCACAACTAGTACCCTATATGCAGATGGGTATGCCTAGTTGCCGTTCATAGCCCGTCGCAACTAGCATCCATGCAGAATGTGAATGCCGAATTGCCGTTCATAGCCCGTCGCAACTAGCATCCATGCAGAATGTGTGATGCTATGTTATGCGTGTCATGCCATGCTATGCTATGCGTGTCATGCGATGCTATGCATGTCATGCGAGGGGATGGGAGACCTTTCCCTATGCAATGCATGATTGTCTTGCCCTTGTCAGAAGCGGAATGAAACATATCTTAGGATATGCCCCACCTCTATGTCCCATACTCAAAACATCGGTAAATCACGTCATTTCATGCGTGCTCGTGAGATCGTGTGCATACTTGCATTTGGAATTAAATATGACAATTTGGAGTGATTCACAAGGCATAGCATATAACAATTTAAGCAATTAATAATCTACACATTTTAAGAAATGCAAGAAACACACTATCATGAACCCTAACAAATTTCAAGAGCAATTAAACATGGGTTCCCTTAATTTATCATTTATTTTATTCACCTTGGCATTTCATCAAACATGTGGTGTGTTCATTATTCACTTAAACCTAAATCATGCTTTTCTATGTGGGTTATGCTCACATCACACTTGTATGTTCATTATTAGTACAATGCCCTTTCCCATTCGTTCATCACATCATCCACACGGCATCCATTCGCCAACATCCATCTCCATTCACCATTCATACCACCAATCTCATAACACATATATAGGTGAAAGAAAACAAGAAGAAATAAAGGAAAAGAGAAGCTATAACTAGGAGGGTAGTAAGAAGTACCGACCTTGACAAATGGGGGAAGAAATCCTCCACCAAACGCACGTGAGTTGCTGCCCTAGCTTGAGGAGAGTGCCTCACACGAGCTCCACGAATGCTTGAACCGAAATCTTGAAGAAATCGGGCTTGAGGTTGATCTAGGGTTTCAAAACCCTTTGATTTCTCTCCAAAATGGAAACCTAGGTTTTGGAAAACCTTCTCCTTTCTCTCTAATCTCCCAAATCTTCTAAGGGTTGAGAATGAGCCCTAAAGGCTCGGGTAATCCTATATAAGAAAGGGTATAACACCCGAATGCCGAAAATGCCCTTAGTGAAAATTCTGCAAAACGCGAGGACCGAGCGATCGGTGTTAATGACCGATCGATCGGTTGCCTACCGATCGATCGGTTTCATAACCGAGCGATCGGTTGATATTTCACTCTCTGGAAAATTTCCCCATAGAAAAATCTCGACCAGTCGATAGCCTCCGAGCGATCGGTTTTGGACCGATCGATCGCTCCATGGACCGAGCGATCGGTGGTCTGCAGGTCCAAACTGTTTTGGCCATAACTTTTTACTCGTTCGTCGGATTTCGACGATTCAACTTGCGTTGGGTTCGTCTTTCGAAAACGCACATTTCTGACGTTTCGGAATTTTCGATTTCTCCCTTATTTATTAATTAGACTACAAAAATGGCCAATTAGCTACGAAGGTGCTATTCATTAAGGATGAAAAGTCCGGGGTGCTACATTCTCCCCCCCTTACAAAAATTTCGTCCCCGAAATTTGGACGCTACATACATGCACCAAATCAAAACAAAATTACAAGCCATATGCACAAGTCTATTCAAACAACTCGGGATACTTTGCTTTGACTTCGGCTTCACGCTCCCACGTGGCTTCTTCTCGGGCATGATGTTGCCATTGCACGAGAACCAAAGGGATTGTCTTGTTGCGAAGCACTTGATCTCTCCGATCCAATATGTGAATCGGCTTCTCAACCAACGTGAGATCTTCTCGAATTTCCAACGGTTCCAATTCTAGTACATGCGAAGGGTCCGCAATGTACTTCCGAAGCATAGACACGTGGAAAACGTTGTGAACCGCGGCCATGTGAGGTGGAAGAGCTACTCGATAAGCAACTTCACCAACCCGCGTGAGAATCTCAAACGGTCCAACATAGCGAGGACTAAGCTTGCCTCTTTTGCCGAATCTCATAATCCCTTTGCTAGGAGATACTTTCACAAAGACTCGATCCCCTACTTGAAATTCCAAGTCCCTGCGGCGCGTGTCTGCATAGCTCTTTTGGCGATCTTGAGCGGCTTTCAACCGATCCCGGATGATCTTGACTATACTAGTAGTTTGCTCAATCAACTCCGGACCAAGTACTTTTCTTTCTCCTACCTCATCCCAGTAGAGAGGAGACCTGCAGCTTCGCCCATACAAAGCCTCGAACGGAGCCATTTGGATACTCGCCTGATAGCTATTGTTGTAGGCGAACTCCACCAAAGGCAAGTGCTCTTCCCAACTGCCTTTGAAATCCAGCATACAGCCCGAAGCATATCTTCTATTACTTGGTTCACCCTCTCGGTTTGTCCATCCGTTTGTGGATGAAAAGCAGTGCTGAAATCAAGTCGGGAACCCATAGCTTCCTGAAAGCTTTTCCAGAATCGTGATGTGAATCTTGGATCCCGATCCGACACAATACTGACAGGCACTCCGTGCAACCTCACCACTTCCTTGATGTACAAGGCAGCTAACTGACTAGAGTTGAAAGTAGTTCGGTAAGGCAAGAAGTGAGCGGACTTCGTCAAACGATCCACTACTACCCATATCGCATCTGAACCCCTTGCCGTCTTTGGCAAGCCAACTATGAAATCCATGGATATGTTCTCCCATTTCCACTCGGGAATCGGAAGGGACCGTAATAGACCTGCGGGCCGCATGTGTTCTGCTTTCACCTGTTGGCACACCAAGCACCGAGCTACATATTCCGCAACCTCCCTCTTCATATTCCGCCACCAAAAGTGACTCTTGAGGTTCCGGTACATCTTCGTACCCCCTGGATGCACTGTGTACTTCGAACGGTGTGCTTCATCCAAATCTCTCTTCGAAGATCTGCATTGGCTGGGACGCACAGTCTTCCCTTGAATGTGATAGCACCCCGACTAGTGAGAGAAAAGTCTTCACTGCCCTTGGCAACTTCCTTGTCCCGGAAAGCCAACAATTCCGCATCCATGGCTTGATACTCTTGGATCAAATCTATAATGTACGGCCGAACCGTACATTTGCCAGGTAGGACCACGGACAGAGTTATTCACACTGATGTCCAGATTTGCCAATCTTCTAGTAGCTTCCATTCTTGAACCAACATGTGTGCTAACAACCCCTGAGGTCTTCTACTCAAAGCATCAGCCACTACATTTGCTTTACCCGGGTGGTATTGAATGGTACAATCATAGTCCTTCAGGAATTCCATCCAACGCCGTTGCCTTAGATTCAATTCCTTTTGGGAAAAGAGGTATTTGAGACTCTTGTGATCCGTATACACATAGAATTCCACCCCGTATAAGTAATGTCGCCAGATCTTGAGCGCAAACACGACAGCGGCAAGCTCTAAGTCGTGCGTGGGGTAATTCTTCTCATGCTCCTTCAATTGCCTCGATGCATAGGCAATGACCTTCTTGTGTTGCATAAGCACACATCCAAGTCCAACGTGTGAGGCATCACTGTACACCTCATACCCAAGAGGTCCGGATGGCACTGTAAGGACAGGAGCTGTAGTAAGCCTCTTCTTCAGTTCCGTGAAACTGATCTCACACTTGTCGCTCCAAACAAACTGCGCATTCTTCCGTGTCAGGTGAGTGAGCGGTGCTGCAAGGCTGGAGAAACCCTCTACGAATCTCCTGTAGTAGCCTGCCAACCCAAGAAAACTGCGTATCTCCGTGACACTCTTGGGCCTCGCCCAATTCATGACTGCCTCTATCTTCTTTGGATCCACCGAAATGCCTTCCGCCGATACAACGTGGCCTAGGAATGCCACCTCTTCCAACCAAAACTCACACTTGCTAAGTTGGCGTATAGCTTGTGCTCTCTTAGCATTTCCAAAGCAAGGCGTAGGTCGCGTGTGTGATCTTCCCGTGTCTGGGAATAAACCAAAATGTCATCAACAAATACAATCACGCACCTATCAAGATATGGCCGGAACACCCGGTTCATCAAATCCATAAAGGCTGCCGGCGCGTTCGTGAGTCCAAAAGGCATCACCAAGAACTCGTAATGTCCCATATCGAGTCCTGAAAGCAGTTTTGGGAACATCTTCCACCTTAATCTTCAACTGGTGATAACCCGATCGAAGATCTATCTTTGAGAAAAATCTTGCTCCCTTCAACTGATCGAACAAGTCGTCAATCCTA
The DNA here is from genome assembly GCA_015143295.1 of Tetracentron sinense. Lineage (NCBI taxonomy): Eukaryota > Viridiplantae > Streptophyta > Magnoliopsida > Trochodendrales > Trochodendraceae > Tetracentron > Tetracentron sinense. The sequence continues at coordinate 12,146,368 of CM026559.1, forward strand.
GGCAATGGATACCTATTCTTTTATAGTGACTTTGTTCATTGCCGGTAATCGACACACCTCCGCATCGAACCATCTTTCTTCTTGACAAACAACACTGGGGCACCCCACGGTGAGACACTTGGTCGCATGAAGCCAAGGCTTTGTAATTCTTCCAACTGAGCCTTTAACTCTTTGAGTTCAATAGGGGCCATTCTATACGGAGCCCTGCAAACAGGAGCTGTGCCTGGTGCAAGCTCGATCATAAACTCACATCTCCCGTGTTGGAGGCAATCCTGCAACTCTCTGGAAAATAAATCCAGGAAACCATCACTCACAACCGGCCATAGTGATGAGCCTTTGCCTCGGGGTAGACTCAGCCCCAACGCCGCAAAACGAGCAATCGATCTGATTTCAAACCGCGAAAAGTGGACTGGTTTTCCTTCTATGGCTTGAAGAGTACCATTTTCTCAAAGCAGCTCCATGCCATGAGTGCTGCGAACCAATCCATTCCCAATATAACATCAAAGTCTTGGAATCCAAGGACGATGAGATCAACCGCCAACTCGTGGCTTCCAACTTGGACCACACCATTTCTATACACTTTATATGCCAATACTGTTTTGCCAGAGGAGTCGGAAAATGGCTAAATACGGTTCTAGCTGAATTGGTCCCCCGAAAAAGCCTTCTGAAAAACTCGGCGAGACAACGAGGAGTTAGACCCGGGGGTAATCAATCAACACTCGAGCCAAATACTCATTGACTAGTAGGGTTCCTGACATTTAGAATAGTTACGTCAAATTCAAGCCTCAACAGTTGTATACACGTAGGTAAATATATATATACCTACCAACTACGTACAAAGAATAAAACATAACACAACATCACGGATAAGGAAATAACTCCTAACGCGTGCACCTGCACCACATCGTCAGATGCAAAGTGCATCACCTCTGTCAAGCAAAAACTCGCACCTGGTTCGCCTGGCGAGACTGAGGTGGAGACGGGTAGTCGAGATGACGCCTGATATGATCTGCTGGGCGTGCGTGGAATAATCCCTTGAGACTGGCCTGGTAAATGAGGTTAGGGCAAATCCCTGATCGTGGCCTGGAGACCACAGTGAAAACATCCCACCCGATGCTCTTAGGCAATCCCCAGTGGGTGCCGCGGCCGCATGAGGGCAGGCCTCGTGTGTTGAGGTTAGGGGCGAGGTGGAGCATATCTCGCCACCTGAGGGCGCCTGCCAGGGGCCGGGAGAGCCTGAGGTCGAGGTGCCGTGGCAGTCTGCCGTGGTGCTGGGGCCGTTATAGTCGGCCTCACGGTGTGATGGCCATGTAATTTAATGATAAGGGCCGTACGATTCCGCCTCTCTGAGGGATGAACACTGGCTGGCTATCGCCAACTCTCTCCTGCTTAGACACTGCTTCAGAATGGCCTCAACCAAAAGGCCGTATCCACTACTGGCGTAAGGGCGTGCCTGAAAACTGACACTGTTACATGATGGACATCCTTGAGCCTTGCTCAACCTAATCGCCTTCATTGCATCGGTGGCAATCATGTGTGTGCGAAGGGGATAGCCGAGAACTTGGCCTCATAGCGGCCACAGAGACGAACCTGGATCAAGGTTGATGAATCTCTCTTTTTCTTTCCCTGTGCAACGATCGGACAAGACTCCTTGTAAAAAAAAAAAAGTTATCC